>JABUQX010096297.1:5000-12500 GCA_015478945.1 Trachelipus rathkii
CGAAGAAGATGTTGCAGTTGTGTGGAAGATTATGTCGAGTTAAAAGATGGAAAGAACTGAGATTTTGAGGCACTGAAAATAACCATGTTTTTTCTGTTCAAATTAAAAATTTGGGAAAAATCAGAGGTTAGTTGCCCCAAGGCCACCTCCCGAGCGTAAGTCGATCGCTGCTGGGTGGCACATCTTTCAAAACGAAATGAGTAATGAAGGGTAGAGTCGTCGGTATAGGAATGGATAGTGGAAGAAGTAATATAGAGAAGGTTATTATTGAAAGGTTGAAAAAGAATTGGGGAAAGGACAAAACCTTGAAGAACACCACTATTTATAGATTTAATGGATAAACAGTGGCCTTCCACAACTGCTGCTACTGATTGGCTGTAAAGGTAATCTGAGAAGCGATCTCAGAGAGAAGGATAGATACCGAAGAGTTGTTTAAAAACCAAAGTTTTGTACCAAACACTATCGAAGACTTTCAAAATGTTTGGCCACAGCAAAAGATTCATTGAAATGTCGAGGGGCAGAGGACCTAAAATAAGAGAGAAGGGGGAAAGAAGAAAGCCAGTAGAACGTTACTTACAAAAGCTTGTACTGACGATTGAGAGACAAGATTAAAACAATTGAGATTTTTCCAAATCTTCCTTTTGAGGAAAGAGATTCGAAAGCTTTAGAACGAACGGAGGTTAAAGCGACAGGACAAAAGGACCTCTTTTTTAGGCACAGGTTTTTGAATGGGAAAACGCAACAAGCAAGGAGGGAAGGTCGAAGTAGGTAGACGGAGACGAGAAAGTCTACCAAGGCAGGGTGCAAGCTCGGAAGCACAAATTTTGAGAACCACAGATTGAATACCATCAGGACTGTAAGCCTTATTAGAGAGAGAGAGAGAGAGAGAGAGAGAGAGAGAGAGAGAGAGAGAGAGAGTGGAAATAATGTCTTTAGAAGAAATTGCAATGTTGGATATATATATATATATATATATATATATATATATATATATATATATATATATATATATATATATATATATATATATATATATATATATATATATATATATATATATATATATATTCTGATACCGTTGGATAAAGACGTGTTATAAACAGAAGATACAGAAAGAAATCAGCTGGGAAACTTCGCGAAAGTGAAGAAAAAAGAAAATTTTATGAAAAATAAAGTTCTCTACAAGATTCAAGTTTTTAACGATTTGGAAATTTTTATCACAAAATGAGAAAAATAATTATTTTATGATTTTAAAAAATTGGTATTGAAAATATAATAAGTGAATTTTGATCGATAAATAAATAAATTGTGAAGTGGCATAATTACCAGTATATGTGCTTTTGGACTCTTAGATTTTGTTGAGGTTTCTTGCCTTGTTTTACTTGAAGAAGAATATTCAAGGATCTCAAGGATCCAAGTGCAACTTAGTAAAAGTAACATAAGTAATTCTAAATAAAATTTAAGTACAAGTGTTGCTACAAATCATCATCAGGAAAGAATAAATTTACTGAGGTTTCCTACTTTGTCTTACGTGAAAAAGATCACCTCAAGGTTTTCAAGTGCAACTTATTAATTAAGTGTAGAAAAAAAAGCAAAGGAACTCTAGAAGAGTATCTTCAAGACAGAAGGAGATTACATCAAGGATCCTTTTGATTTTACTATAGGAATAGATTCGAAATCTGAGAAGAAGAGGAGTGTCTTCAACAGTAGGAAGAGTATACATCAAAGTAATTATTAATTTGTAAACAATAACATAAGTTTTAATTTAAGTTTTATATATATATTGTGAATTAGTTTTAGAATATAGATTTAGGGTATTTTTAGGGTGTGGTTGTTTGAGCGGGGGTTTGGAGCTTGAGGTATTGGGAAGTGCCTCAGGTTGTGGGATCCCGGTAAGCGTGCAGCCAAATCAAGTGTGGGAATAGTAGAAAGTAGAGTGGTGAATAAGAGGGTCAGGATAAAGAGAGTAAGGGGGAGTAAAGAGTTAGGATGGGTAAAAGAGATTAGATTAGAGTGGGTTGTATGAATGTGAGAGGGATAAATGAGGATTTGAAAAGGGAAGAAGTAGGGTTAATGTTCGAAGAAAAAAGGTTGGATGTGCTAGGGTTGACAGAAACAAAGCTGAAAGGATAGAAGGAGATGGACTTTGGAAAATTTAAGGGTATGATTTCGGGGGTGAACGAGAGAGTGAGGGCGAGGGAAGGGGTAGGAATAGTTATGAGGAAAGAGTTGTGGGATAAGGTAAAAATGTGCAAATAGGTGAGTTCGAGAATAATGTGGGGGTAATAATGTACAATTACTCCCTTATAACAGTTTATGCACCAGTAAATGGAGCGAGGGAGGAGGAGAGAGAAAGATTTTGGAGTGAGTTGAATGAATGTTGGGAAAGTTTCGGGGTAAATGATAAAATTTGTTTATTAGGAGATTTGAATGCAGGAGTGGGAAGAGAGGAGATGGGGAGAATTATAGGTCCATTTGGGGTAGGGGAAAGGAATGATAATGGAGAAAGTCTGTTAGAATTGTGTGTTGATAGAAGAATGATAGTTGGGAATACTTGGTTCAAGAAAAGTGAAAATCATAAGTATACATGGAAGAGTGAGATAACGGGGGGGAGGGCGATATTGGATTATGTGTGTATAAATAGAAAGGATAGGGGCAGATTACTAGATGTAAATGTATTCAGAGGGGCAGGTAGGGGGTTATCTGATCACTATTTGGTGGTTGCTAGGTTAAGGGTAGGGGGAGAGGTAACGGTTAGGGAAAGAGAAAAAAAGAGGAGAATAGAAGTCATAAAGGTGGAAAAATTAGATGAGGCAATGTGTAAGAGGGAGTTTAGGAGGGGTATGGAGGATAGGTGGAGGGACGTGAGAGGGACGGAAATTAGGGAAGTGGAGGAGGAGTGGATGAGATTTAAAGAGACAATTTGTGAAGAGGCCAGAAGGATATGTGGAGTAAAAAGGGTGGGAGCAAGTAGAAGGAAAGGAAGTGAATGGTGGAGTGAGGAGGTGAAAGAGTTGGTGAAAAAGAAAAAAGAGGTTTATGTGAAATGGTTGGGGAATAGGAGAAGGGAAAGCTGGGAGGAATATAGAAGGGTTAGAGTGGAAGCAAAGAGGGCAGTGGAGAGGGCGAAGAGAAATGCAAATAATGAATGGTGTAGAGAAGGTACGGAAATTTTGAATCAGGGAGCAAGATATTCTGGAAAGAAGTAAATAAAAGGAAGAAGATGGAGGTGGAGAGAGGGTTAAGAGAGGGGAAGGGGAATGGATAGGGAGGGAGGATAGGGTGAGGAAAAGATGGGGGAATATTTTAGAGGATTAATGAAATGGGAGGGAGAGATGAGGAGGATTTACAAGAGGTGAGGATGGGGGGAAGTGGGGCAGGAAGGGGATATGGAAATACAAATGGAAGAAATTATTAGGGCGTTAACTAAAGGAAAAAAAGGAAAGTCCACAGGTCTAGATGGTGTGAGTATGGAAATGTTACAGATGGGAGGCAGAGGGGTGGAGGAATGGCTGTATAGGTTATATAATTTATGTTGGAGGAGGGGAGAGGTTCCACAGGATTGGGAGGATGGTTGTTTGGTTCCTCTGTATAAAGGGAAAGGGGATAGGATGGAGTGTGGGAATTATAGAGGTATTTGTCTTTTGAGTGTAGTAGGGAAAGTGTATGGGAGAATACTAATTGAGAGGGTGAGAGATTTAACGGAGGAGAGAATGGGGGAAGAACAAGGAGGATTTAGGGTGGGAAGGGGGTGTGTGGATCAAGTATTTACAATGAAGATGCTTGTGGAGAAAGGTATAGAAAGGAAAGGGAAAGTGTATGGGTGTTTTTTAGATCTGGAGAAAGCATATGATAGAGTGAAGAGGGGGGAATTATGGAAGGTGCTGGAGGAATATGGAGTAGGGGGTAAATTAGGTAAAGGTATTAGGGCCTTTTATAGGAATAGCAGAATGTGTGTGAGAGTATTAAGAGGGGAGAGTGAGATGTTTTGGGGTAGAGAGAGGGTTGAGACAGGGGATGTGTAATGTCACCGTGGTTTTTCAATTTATTTATGGAGAGTGTCTGCAGAGGAATGATGAGGGAGGGGAGAGGTGGGAATTGATGGATAGGGGTGATAGATGGGAAGTGAACATGATACTATTTTGGTGGATGATACTGCCTTAGTGGCGAAGAATTCAGAAGGCTGTAGTATTTGGTGAAGGAGTTTGAGAGAGTGTGTGGACAAAAGGGTCTTAAGATAAATCCAGGTAAGAGTAAAGTGTTAGTGTTTGAGGAGGAGGAAACAGATGAGGGGATGGGGTTAGAGATTAGAGTAGGAGGTGTAGTATTAGAAGAAGTAAAGGTTTTCAGATATTTAGGAATGGATTTGGGTAAGGAAGGAGGGATGAAGGAAGAGATAGATCACAGAGAGTAGGAGAAGGAATGAGAGCATTGAGTGGTCTGAGGGAATTATGGAAAGGGGGGGATTTATCACATAAACTTAAGATAAGTATGTTTGAAAAAATATGTGTTCCAGCGGTACTATATGGGTGTGAAACATGGGGGTTGAATGCTAGGTCCAAGAAGAAGTTGGAAGTGTTTGAGATGAAAGGGTTGAGAGCGGTATGTGGGGTTAGTAAAAGAGAGAGGATTAGGAATAGGGTGATAAGAGAGAGATGTGATTGGAAGAATGGTTTGGTGAGAAGAGCGGAGAAGGGAATGTTAAGATGGTTTGGACATCTGGAGAGAATGGAGGAACAGAGGGTGGTTAGGAGAGTTTGGGAGGCGGAGGGGATAGGAAGGAGAGGAAGGGGGAGACCAAGAAGAAGGTGGATGGATGGAATAAAGGAAATGCTGGAAGAGAGAGGGATGAGGGTGGGAGGAAGGTAGGGTGTTGGCGAGAGATAGAATGGAATGGAGGAGGTGGGTGGGGGCGAGATGAAGGAAATATGAATTAGGGAAGCTGCACGTACTACTACCCCGCTTAAGCGGGAATAAGTGTTTGTATAATAAAAATATATATATATATATATATATATATATATATATATGGGTGAGTAGGAAAGCACATATATTATATATATATATATATAGTAGTTATATATATATATATATATATAAGTGTTTGTATAAATATATATATAAATAAAATTATATATATATATATATATATATATATATATATATTACGAACACGATAGCTAACAGCTTGGTACTTACAATAAAGGCAAAATATTGCAAACTTAAATCTATTTGTATTAAACTACTTTCCTAGTTAAAAATGCCGCAAGCCGCCTCTGATATATTTAGTAATTACGTCTATGCATTTGTTTTTCCTTCTGTGTTAATTTTATCTCTCATCGGTTTCAAATGAGTTCGAATAACTTGTCAGTTACTTTCTCTCTCTCTCTCTCTCTCTCTCTCTCTTTATTCTCTCTCTCTCTCTCTCTCTCTCTCTCTCTCTCTCTCTCTCTCTCTCTCTTTTTTTTTTTTTTTTTTTTTTTTTTTTTTTTTTTTTATACTTTATAATCATATTTTTTAGCCTTGCGATGTTTTCGTAGATATTGTATTAATATCATTATATGAGAAAGTTCATTACTTTACCTTCATTACTTTTTTCTTCTATCTTTTCCATTATTCACATCATATTTAGCTTTATCTTCATTTTTTTTCTTCCGTCTTTCTATTTATTGTAAATTGCTCTTCAATATTAAGGATCTCTTCAATTTGAGGAAAAACCTATTTTAAGAGTACCTTTTTGAGATTTTAAATAATTATAATTATAATTATAATTATAATTATAATTATAATTATAATTATAATTATAATTATAATTATAATTATAATTATAATTATAATTATAATTATAATTATAATTATAATTATAATTATAATTATAATTATTTTCAACCAAAAAAATTAAGACTTCAATCAATCTATTATTAAGGTTATAAGTCTATTTGTATTCTCCAAATAAAGTAGTACGGGTATTTGAAGTCGTAGAATATATTTCGAAGCATAACTATCAAGATGATGCTTTCAAATCGAAGTCTTGTTCTCTTGGAGACGGTTCGAATCAAATTTCTTCAAGAATTTATGCGCTCAATTGGCCGATCGTCACCAATGTGTTATTCACACATACTATTTCAGCGTGACTTTCATTTTAACGCCCATCATACTCGCATTATTTCCATTTGAATATTGCGATGTGCAGAGTGTGTGTGTGTGTGTGTGTGTGTGTGTGTGTGTGTGTGTGTGTGTGTGTGTGTGTGTGTGTGTGTTTGTGTGTGTGTGTGTGTGTGTGTGTGTGTGTGTGTGTGTGTGTGTGTGTGTGTGTGTGTGTGTGTGTGTGTGTGTGTGTAGCATGAGTTTTTTTTTTGTTAAAAATACATTTTTGATGATCGAAAACTAACTCGCTAAAACGCATGAAACCTTTTCGAATGTGACAATTATTTTATTATTCATCGTAGTTACTAAATTTGACAAAAATCTATGTTAAACTAACCATTCTTTTCAATTGATTATAATATTGTCTTTAAATTGTATTTAAATTTAAATTATGATTAATTAAATTAACTAAATTAAATCAATATGGTATTTAAATAGTAGTATCGAAATCACAATTAATTAAATTAAATTCATTTTGAATTTAAACTATAATTAATTAAATTCACTAGATTAAATTAATATATTTAAATCGTATATAAGCTATAATTAGCTAAAATAATTAAATTAAATTAATATTGTATTTAACATAATTAATTAAATTGATTAAATTAATATTGAATTTAAATTATAATTAATTAAATTGATTAAATTAATATTGTATTTAAATTATAATTAATAAAATTGATTAAATTAATATTTTATTTAAATTATAATTAATAAATTAATTTAACTAATATTGTGTTTAAATTATGATTAATTAAATTGATTAAATTAATATTGGGTTTAAATTATAATTAATAAAATAATCAAATTAAATTAATATTGTATTTAAATTATAATTAAATAATTGATTAAATTAATATTGTATTTAAATTATAATTAATAAATTGATTAAATTAAAACTGTATTTAAATTATAATTCATTAAATTGATTAAATAATATTGTATTTAAATTATAATTAATTAAATGGATTAAATTAATATTGTATTTAAATTAAATTAATTAAATTGATTAAATTATTATTTTATTTAAATTATAATTAATAAATTAATTAAATTAGTATTGTATTTAAATTATTATTAATTAAATTGATTAAATTAATTTTATATTTGAAGTATAATTAATAAATTATTTAAATTAAAATTGTATTTTAATAATAATTAATTATATTTATTAAATTAATATTGCATTTAAATTATAATTAATGAATTCATTAAATTAATACTGTATTTAAATTATAATTAATTAAATTGATTAAATCAAAATAGTATTTAAATTATAATTAAAAATTAATTAAATCAATATAGTATTTAAATTATAATTAAATAAATTGATTAAAATAATATTGTATT
>JABUQX010096297.1:35000-37500 GCA_015478945.1 Trachelipus rathkii
AGAAGAAGAAGAAGAAGAAGAAGAAGAAGAAGAAGAAGAAGAAGAAGAAGACTACTTTCTGTTTTAATTAATGGACTTCTTGAAATCAGAGAAGAGGATGCTCGAGTCATCTCTTGACTGATAAAAAGAGAAACTATTAAAGATAAATTTTGCAGAATTTCAAGTACAACGATTACATAAATATTTATTGCATTAAAAATATTTACATTAATGGTTAATTAAAAAAGAAATAAGTAATTAACAATTGACATGTTGTAAACAGAGAAGAATAAAAGCTTTAAACTATTCACAGTTTGGTTAAAATCTTTTTAATTAGCAGAGAAATTATAAATTATAATTATAAATTATTTTTTTAAATTTTTTAATCATTCATTATTATTATATATAATTTCTAGGAAAATACTGTTCTAAATTGTGCTTATAAAGACCAAGCTCTCTCTCTCTCTCTCTCTCTCTCTCTCTCTCTCTCTCTCTCTCTATATATATATATATTATATATATTATTATATATATATATATATATATAGAGGGTTGATAAAACTTCTTAGTGGAAGTATATACATATATATATATATATATATATATATATATATATATATACATAAATATATCAGTGGCGGCCTGTATCTGTATCTTTATCTTAAAGGAGTATATATATTATTATTATTATTATATATATTTGTTATATATTGTTATATATTATACATATACATATATTATATATATATTATTGTTATTATATTACATATTATTTTCATATATATGCTATATATGTATATATAGATATATTATTGGTTATTATTATTATATATTATATATATATATTATACATACATTATTATTATATTATTATATATAGTTACATATTATTGGTTATTGCTATTAGTTAGTTATTATTATTGGTTATTATATATTATATTATATTATTATTATTATATATTATTATTATATTATTATATATATATATATATTATTATTACATATATTATTATATATATATATATATATATATTATATATATTATTATTATTATTATTATTAATACTTATATTTATTTCATATATATATATATATATATTATTATTATTATATATATATATATTATATATATATATTATTATATTATTATTATTATATATATTATATATATATTATTATTATATTGTTATTACATATATATATATTATACGTATATATGCATATATTATTATTATTATATATACATATATATATTATTACATATTATATTATTATTATTATTATTATTATTATTACATATGTTATTATTATATATATATATATATTATATATATATTATTACGTATATATATATATATATATATATATATATATATATATATATATATATATTATTATTATTATATATATATTATATATATATATATATTATGTATGTATATTATATATATATTATTATATATATATATATATATATATATATATATATATATATATATATATTATATATATATATATATATATATATGAATATATAGAAGTTATATATATATATATATTAATATTATATACATATATATATATATATTATATATATATATATATATATATATATATTATTATTATTAGTTATTATATATATATATATTAGTATATATATAAGTAACAATGCAAGAGAATGAATGGTTTCATATATGAATCACTCACTGTATTGCACATATTCTAACATTTGAATTTCAATAGGCCTACAACACTCGAAAAAGAATTTAGTAATTTTTAATGAAACTTAAATCGAATACGATTCCAATATCCCCGTATTTATAAAACTAACAGCTCAATTTTATTAAAAACACAAAATCAGTAATAAATTAATATAATAAATAATATGAAAAGCGTATTATTACTAACTCCAACTCCACACAAAATCATTCCCATTAATAACATGAAAATGGAGCTACTGGTCTGCAGAGGCAAGCTACAAAGTAGCCGAGGAAGAGTCTGACTCAAGCGCGTTTTCTCAGACTCTGGTTGAGTCAATGATTTTAAATGAAATTATGAATTAAATAAGTCGGTATAAGAGATGATCAAGTTAGCATAAAATTATTAATTAGTTAATTATTATAATTATATTATTATTATTATTATTTCTTGCTAATGCAATTTAAATGGGTATTATTTAAAAAAAAAAATGACTGCTACTGAGTCGTCAGGCACATCCAAAGTTGCCTAGCCTTAGAGAATAAGGAACTATTTTTTTGACTCAGAGAAGTAACAATTGCCACCGATCGCTACTATTAAAAAAGGAATCGAGTAGAAATTGATGCCGGCATCTTAAAGCTAGCCTTCGAACGAAATCATTATATATATATATATATATATATATATATATATATATATATAAGCATATATATATATATATATATATATATATATATATATATATATATAAAATATATATATATATATATATATATATATATATTTTATATTATTATTATTATTATTATTATTATATATATAT
>JABUQX010096297.1:42500-45000 GCA_015478945.1 Trachelipus rathkii
GAAAAAGGCAAAAAAAGAAGAAAATAATATACAGGAGAAGGGAGGAAGAGACAAGATAGAAAAACTAAAAGCAAACAAAAACAAACGCACATGCACACAAGGGAGCAAACACACAAACAAACAAATACACAGATAAACAGACAGACAGAAAACAAGCAACGTAACGAAAACAATTCAGACAGACAAGATTCAGACAGATGGATGATATACACGAACTACACAGACGATAAAACAAACATAACAAGATACGGCAGATGGATGTAACAGCAAAAAGATACACGACAGATGGATATAACAGACACACAAAATACAGACAGACAGGATACAGACAGATGAATACAACAGGCAGACAAGATACAGACAGATGGATATAACTGACAGACAAGGTCCAGACAGATGGATATAACACAGACAAGATACAGATAGATGGATATAACAGATAGACAAGATACAGACAGATGTATATAACAGACATACAGATAGATGGTATAACAGACAGGCAAGATGCAAACAGATGGATATAACAGACTGACAAGATAGAGACAAATAGATATAACAGACATACAAGATACAGACAGATGGATATAACAAACAGACAAAATTCAGGCAGATGGATATAACAGACAGACAAGTTACAAACAGATGGATATAACGATCAGACAAGTTACAGACAGATGGTATAAACGACAGACAAAGTTCAGGGAGATGGGATATAACAGACAGACAAGATACAGACAGATGGATATAACAGACAGACAAGATACAGACAGATGGATATAACAGACAAACAAGATACAGACAGATGAATACAACAAACAGACAAGATACAGACAGATGGATATAACAGACAAGATACAGACAGATAGATAAAACAGACAAACAGATGGATATAACAGACAGACAAGATACAGACAGATGGATGTAACAGACAGACAAGATACAGACAGATAGACATAACAGACCGACATGATACAGACAGATGGATATAACTGAAAGACAAGATGCAGAAAGATTAATATAGCAAACGAAAAAGATACAAACAGACAAGATACAGACATGAATATAACAAAAAGACAAGATACAGACAGATGGATATAACAGACAGACAAGTTACAGACAGATGGATATAACAGACAGACAAGTTACAGACAGATGGATATAACAGACAGACAAGTTACAAACAGATGGATATACCAGACAGACAAGATACAGACATGAATTTAACAGAGACAAGATACAGACAGGTGGATATAACAGACAGACAAGATACAGACAGATGGATATAACAGACAGACAAGATACAAAGAGGTGGATATAACAGACAAACAAGATAGACAGATGAATACAACAAACAGACAAGATACAGACAGATGGATATAACAGACAAGATACAGACAGATAGATAAAACAGACAAACAGATGGATATAACAGACAGACAAGATACAAAGAGATGAATATAACAAACAGACAAGACACAGACAGATGAATATAACTAACAGACAAGATACAGACAGATGGATATAACAGACAGACAAGATACAGACAGATGGATATAACAGACAGACAAGATACAAAGAGGTGGATATAACAAACAAACAAGATACAAACAGATGGATATACCAGACAGACAAGATACAGACATGAATTTAACAGAGACAAGATACAGACAGGTGGGCAAAAAGCATACACAAACATAAGAAAAATAGTTTTAAATTAATTTAAATAAAAAAAAATGTAAACATATAAGCAACATAAAAACAATAAAATAAAACAATGTAGAAGAAATAAAATAAAGAAATAAACAAGTTGATAAAAGAAAATGTTGATAAATAATGTTAAATAAAAAAAGGGGAAAGAACGTCGAAAAGGAAAAAAAAAAGAAAAAAAAAAAGATTTAAAATAGATTTCTCTTTTATTTCCTGCATTTAATGAAATTCTGAAGATGGAGATGATTTGAATTATATATAAAAAAATATTTTATAAAGATATATATATATATATATATATATATATATATATATATATAATATAGTATATATTATACATATGATATATGCTAAATTTTAAATTAAAATAATATATGATATATATATATATATATTTTTATATTTTTTATTATTTATACTAAATGTAATAATATATATATATATTATATGTATTATAATATATATATATATTATATATATATATATAATATATATATATATAATATTATAATATATTATATATATATAATATATATATATATTATATATATAATGTATATATATATATATATACTTACTTACTGTCTTACTACTGTCCTCCCCAAAGAAAGTCCTGTCTTGTAGAAAAAACCACGATCCTGTCAGTGGACTCAGGAGCGTCTCCACTTCGGCTCTGTCTTCGCCACAGTCCTTCTCCCTTTGTTATTTCCTCCAGCAGCAGGCAGCCCATAATACTCACAACGAATCTGCAACGACTCCATCCATCTCTTCTTGGCTCTTCCCTCGAGTCTTC
>JABUQX010096297.1:52500-57500 GCA_015478945.1 Trachelipus rathkii
TATATATATATATTTATATTTAATATAATTTAAAATTAATATATATATATATATATATATATATATATATATATATATATATATTATATATATATAACCACCCGACAACTGCATTTGCTAATGTGTTTAAAAACAGTCTTTCATTTAGATCTTATTCATGACTTTCCCCAACACTTTCTGGGTATTGTGTAGGCTTTGATCTAGCTTCTAGGAAGATGTGAGCTGCCAACAATTTTAAGCAAGTAGCTTCTTTTCTTTTTGCATACGAGTTAACAAACAACCTGTTTAATCAAACAACAAAAGGGTTAACAACTTACTCGCTTTAATGAAAAGGTTCAAATAAATGGGTTCCCGTGAAAATCAAAATTGTACGCTAGTATATATAACATATTTGGATTATGTCTATTATCTGATTCCACATCCATAAATACACTACTCGATTGTATTGATCCGAACACATTTCTTAAAAGTCAAATAAAACTGCATAGAGGGAAATTAAAGCTATAGTAATAAAAGAGCTTCACACCTTTAAAAATATTAATAAAAAAAAATTTAAATCTATGTAAACTTAGGTAACCCAACATAACCTAACTTGACGTATCATAACCTTACTTGATGTAATTTATTTTTATATTTATAATATTTTTCACTTTCACTTTCACTTTGCAAAAAACATGCTTTTTTTTCACCATGCGAGCTCGTGTACATTTTGTTCGATAACGTAAGTTATAAAAAAAATTGACAAGCTTAATTGGAAGCAGATAATGGACAAGAGCCACATACTTTATCTTATAATATATTAAATAATATAACGAAACATTTCAAAATCACTACAATAAAACTGAAAAACTAAACTCTTAAATTCAATTTAAGTTTTTATTTCTTTTTTACTCTTTATTTTTTTTTTATTTAACCAATATCACATCACAGACTCGGCAAATAACAATAAACGTTTATATTTTTTAATGGATTTATGAAGTTAAAAAGTTCAAGAGAAAGAAATCGTTATATTTCTTCGGCAAATCATAATAAAAGACCAGAAATCCTCTAGAATATATATAATATAATATGATATATATATATATATACTCAATATATATATATATATATATATATATATTATAATATATATTTAATATTATATATATATAGTATATTATATAAATATATAATATATATATATATATATAATAATATATACATTATATATATATTAATATATATAATATATATATATATATATATATATATATATATTCTGTGTTTTTATTACCCTCTTAATAAAATATTTAGATATTATAATATAATATATATATATAATATATAATATATATATATAGAATAGAAAGAAATATTATATATATATATATATATATATATATATATATAATATATATATATATATAATGGTTAAATTTAAGTTTGAAAAGGTCAAGGTGTGTGTGGTTGTGACGTATGGTCCATCTGAGGGAAACGTTGAAGAGAGTACGATTTTTTGGGATAATCTGAATGATGTCTGGATGGGGTGAGTAGGAGTTTCAGATTGATAGTGTTGGGGGGCCTGAATGGTTGGATAGGTGATCAAAAAAGGGATGGTATAACAGGTGGTTTTGGGGTGGCGGGAGAAAATGAGAATGGTAGGAAGGTGATTGATTTCTGTGAAGAGAGAGGTATGTGTGTAAGTAATACTTTCTTTAAACACAAGAGTATCCAAAGGTATACTAGAGTTGGTGTAGGTAGAGATGGTATCGAAGTGAAAAGTATGATTGATTTTGTGTTGGTGAAGAAGGAGATGTTGAAATATGTGTTGGATGTTAAATCAGTGAGGGGTTTAGGAATGGGATTATCGGATCATTATGTTGTTCTATGTAAAATTAAGTTAGTGGGGGCTTGGATGGAGAGGAAGGTGATACGAAAGGAAGTAGGTAAAATTAAGAGTGAGAAGTTAAGTGAGGCAGAGAATAAGGTATAAGTATGTAAGAGCGCTCGCAAGTAAATCGGTTGAATGTGAACAAGTTGATACTGAACAAATCTGGGGGCAAATGAAGGAAGCAATTGTTAGTAGTGCAAAGGAAGTGTGTGGATGTGCTAAAGTATGAAGTAAGAATGTTAACAGCGTAAATGGTGGAATGAAGAGGTGATGAAAGCGGTAAAAGGTAAAAAAGAAGCGTGGTTGAATGTACTAAAAGCAAATGATGAAGTTTCAAAAGAAAGATGCTTGGAATTATATAAGGAGGAAAAAAGAAATACTAAAAGGTGTATACGTAGGAGAAAACAAGAGGTAAATGAACAGTTTGGAAGGAGGATGAATGAGGACATACAGGAATAGGAAGCTCTTCTGGAAGAAGCGCGAAAAGGTTAAGAATGAGAATAAGGGTAATCTGCTTAGAAAATAATGACATAGGGATGGTGCTTTGTAACTGAATGAATGGATGTGAGGGGAGTGTGGAAAGAACACTTTCAAAATCTGCATAATTTAACAGTAATGATGAGGTGTTAGTGAATGTGTGTGGGTTTTGATGGTGCAAGAGGAATAGGTATTTTGTGGATGAGGTTATTAGTAAGGAGGAGGTAATGGGTTAGATGAGAAAGTTTGAAGAATGGTAAATCTGCAGGTATGAGATGAAATTACTAGTGAAATGATCAAGAGCCGAGGCGAGATGGTGATTGATTGGATTGGAAGTTGTGTAATAAAGGGTTTATGGAGGGTAATAGTTCCAAGGGATTGGAGGAGAGCGTAATAGTACCCTTATAAGGGTAAAGGAGAAAAGGGGAACTGTAGAATTATAGGGGAATAGTTTATGGAGTGTTTGTACGGAAGGATATATGCTGGTATTTGGGTCGAAAGAGTGCGTCGAGTGACTGAAGGGAACTGAATTGGTGAAGAACAAGGTGCGTTTAGGAGTGTAGAGGATGTGTGGATCAAATCTTTACATGAAACAAATGATTGAGAAAATGAGGGAAGAAGAAGAATAAATTGTATTTAGGTTTTATGGATTAACAACAGGCGTATGATAGAAAGTTAATAGGGAAGCTTTATGGCAGGTATTAGTGATATAATGGTTTGGTGGTAGGCTTCTGAATGGATCAAAAGTATGTATGAAACGAAGTGAAGCGTGTGTAAAATAATGGTGTCAATGGGTGACTGTTTAAAGATTAATAGGGGTGAGAACAGGGTTGTGTTATGTCGCTCCTTGGTTATTAATGTGTAATATGGATGGGGTTATAAAAGAATTCGAGGTGGGGATGGCAGGAAATGGTGTTAGAATGAGGAGAATGGAGATGAGTGGAGGTGCCCTACCTATATATGCGGGTGATTTGGTTCTGTGTGGCGAGTTCTGAGAGAGTTTGAGAGGAATTGGTGGAGAGATTTGGTAGGGTATGTAACAGGAGGGGTTTGAAAGTAAACGTAGATAAGAGTAAGGTTATGGTTGTGAGTGAGAACAGTCCTCAGTGTGAAGTTATGTTAGATGATGAGCAGCTGAACAAGTGTCTGATTTAAATATTTACGGGTATGTGTTGGATGAAGAAGGGAAACGGATGATGGCAGAGTGTAGTAGGAAGTGTGAATGGCAGAAGGTGGCTGGTGGGCAATTAAATCGTTGGTGAATGTAAAGGCCTAAGTCTTGAGTGCGCTAGAGTCTTACATGAGGTATGTTGTTACCTGTGTTATTGTTTGGTAGTGAGACTATGTCTGGAATAAGAAGTATAGGATTAAAAGTTCAATGTGTTCAGATGGACCAATCTTAAGGGCATGCTAGGTGTGAAAAGAATTTAAAGTGCGGAATGAAACGTAATTAGAGAGTGGTGTGGCTTGAAGAAAAGGGGGTAAATGAGAGGAATAAGATGAAAGTATGTTGAGAAATGGTTGGTCAGTGGAAGGATGAATGAAGTCGGTTGGTTAAGGGATTATAGTGGAGAGTGTGTTGGGAACGCGACCGGCTGGAGACCGAAGAGAAAGTGGATTGAGTCGGTGAACGATGTCTGAAGGAGAGAAATGTGGTTTTGGCAGAGGCGAGAATCAAGGTGCATGATAGGAGAGAATGGCGGGTTTTGTATGGGGGCATGGTTTTGGCCCCACCGGGGCCAGGGGATGAACCCTTACATTGACTATTTACCATAGTGAGGGGGTCCGTCGCGGTCCAATGATGCTCTAGGGTGGATTTTTCTGTCTGTGACGAGCTCTCCCTAATTAATGGTACAGAGGGGGCGGTAAGGCTGGCTTTCTTTTCGAACCGTTTGTCATGTTCTCCTACCTGCTTTTCTTTCCGATGCTGTACAGCACCTCCCCCAATCTTGGGCACAAGAGGAAAGGTGAAGAACAGAAAGAAGATATATATATATATATATATATTATAAATTAAAAAATATATAAAATTAATATAATAATTATAATTATTTTTTTATATACTATATATATATTATTATATATATATATATATATATATATATATATTATATATTCTATATATAATATATATATATATATATATATTGCATAATCGCAATTTTATTAATTAGATCTTAAACAAAGAACATAAAGTGGGAAAGGTAAGATTACTGCCTTTCTCGATTGAACACCACCGCGTGGTTGCGACTGAGGACAATAATACTCAATGCTTTAACCACTGAGCTATCCCCCAACCCAATAAAGTTGAGTTCAAGACAGTTTTAAAGCAATCGATCTCGCCTTTAATAAGTTTTAATTGTTATACCGTGTTTATTCTCAGGGAGTGTGCTATATATATATAATATATATATTATATTATATATATATATTATATTAATATATATATATATATATATATACATAATATATATATAGTATATATATATATATATATATATATATATATATATATATAATATATACATATATATATATAAATATATATATTATATATATATATATATATATATATATATATATAATATAAATATATATATATTATATATCTATATATTTATAATATATATTTATATATATATATATATATATA
>JABUQX010096297.1:60000-63461 GCA_015478945.1 Trachelipus rathkii
TAGAAAGATTGAATGAGATGTAGTATGAAACCGAGGAACTAATTATTTGGGCATTGAAATTGCCAGTTCTCTCATATCCCAATTGGAAGTACAAGAAAGAACATAAGTCAGTTGCTTCAAGGTCACCTTCTCAACATCAGGAACTTTAGATTAGTTCAAAACTAGTTTTGAAAGAGAGGATCGTAGGCATAAAAGTGAATAGGGGATGTGGTGACAGGCAGAAAAATCAGATAAAGGAAAGTGATAGAGCAGAATCTTGAATAACAACGCTATTAATAGTTTTGAAAGATAGATGAACGGTGAACAATTGTTCAATTGTTCAATTGTTCAATTAAATTGCTGCTACAGAACGATATCAAAGGAAATCAGAGAGTAGATTACAGGAAATAAGGTAAGATACCTTAAGAGTGAAGCTAAAAAATTAAAGCTATGCACCATTATA
Source organism: Trachelipus rathkii (assembly GCA_015478945.1). Lineage (NCBI taxonomy): Eukaryota > Metazoa > Arthropoda > Malacostraca > Isopoda > Trachelipodidae > Trachelipus > Trachelipus rathkii. Next base: position 60,443 of record JABUQX010096297.1, read on the forward strand.
CATAAAAACTTATCGAAATAAAAAAAATAATATTACACATGTAACTTTTTATGAATTCTTAAGGAGGTGATAGATATGTTTATTTCTTAATGTGTATTTCATTATAAATTATTCAGTTTAACTAAAAGCGAGAGAATGGGAAAGAACATTTTAATCTTTTTTCTTTTTTTCAATTTAATATAATTTTATTTTATCCTTTGGGTAGGGGTAGAGGGTAGAGGTAATGGTAGGGGTTTGGTCGTTATGGTGTGGGTGGTCGTCGGATTTCATCATAAATTTTTAAGTATAAAAGTACTTTAAAATATGTTTTAAAACGATTTGTCTTGATATATATATATATATATATATAATATATAGTATATATATTTATATATATTATATATATATATATATATAATATAATATATATTATATATATTATATAATATATATATATTATATATAAATATACTATATACATTATATAATATTAATATTATATATATATATATATATATATATATATTATATATATTATATATATATATATATTACTATATATATTATATATATATATATATATATATATTTTAATATATATATATATATATATATATATATATAGTATATATAGTATATATATATATATATATACTATATATATATATATATATAATATATATATAATAATATATTATATTATATATTTGGAGTGCATTGACTGCTTCTATAGTGACAACGCGCTCTTGCAAAGTCAAGGAGCTGATTTCATGGGAAATTTCCTAACATGGCAGAAAAAGTGGGTGAGTGTTTAAAGGAAAACCAGATTTTGCACAAGCGAGTTTCTCTCTATAGCCCATTGGTGGGAAGCCAGTGAAGGATTGTTTGTTCAAGACAATTGGGCGTTCTTCATTGAATTATTTCGATTTTATAACTACTCTGTCAGAAATATTCCTGATGCAACTAATTCACGTCACTCTACCTACATCACTCAAGTTCAAAATGAGATATTACCACTCACTCTCAATGATTTCATAAAACCTTTATCAAAGACCGCTATGACTTTACCCAGAGACTGGGTCAAATATCAGTCGTGATTTGACTCCCGGCTCAGAAAAAGCTAATGAAATCCTCAAATTAATATTCCTCTCAAAAATAATTGGAGTTTCGTACCAGATGGTAACAATGAATATCTTCCAAGTTTAAAAGAGAGTAGAAAAGATCTCTAACAGGTCAACTAGAATGATTTAAAAAAAAAACATGACCTTATTATAATCAAAAGACCAGTAAAAGAGCTTCCTTACTGAAATGGAAGTGTTCGTAGCCTTATACACGATGACGACAACAAGGTCAGATCGGTATACGTCAGGAATTCCTGGGGGGACAAGTCAGCAGTACCCAGAAAATATTTGTATCCCCTGAGCTCCCTCTGACATACCAAGTGGTTCAACACCTTCATCGTCAAACACAGTCCCTGTCCTTCGGCAAATTCATCAATAAATATTCCTGGAGGATGAAAACCCCTTCTACGTCTGCATAGCTGATGGAAGTTCATACAACTCCTGTTGGTAGAGATATTCAAAATAGTCGGCCTAAGAGAAAAGAATTTCTTAAATATCATCGAATTTACTTTTATTTTTTTCTTATTCTATTCTTCTCTCTCTGAAACTTCACACTTAGACAGGTGTAAGCGAGTCTGGACCGAAATTTCTCTGTTTTCTCAAAAAAAATTTTCCCTTTTTTTTAAAACTTCCCCCCGAAAACCCCCTTGGGCCCCCTCCCCCCCTGCCCCCCCCCCCCCCCCCCCTTGGGGGGGAAACTAATCTTGTCCTCTGCCATCCAATCTTCGACCTCCCCTCCAAATAAGGGACCCTTCTAACCTTCAAACATCCTAATAGTTTATTATTTCATATAGCATTTTAGCTAGTAAGATCGTAGTTTCTACGAAATATCTTTCAATAAATCTTTATTCGTATTTATATTAATTATATATATATAAATATAATATATATATATTATAGTTAATATATATATATATATATATTATAATATATATATATATATATATATATTCAAAGGGGCGTAATACACTAGGGGGCAGGGTAGGTAGCTCCTACCCAACATCTTTATTCTATTCATTTAAAATTAAGTATATGGTAAATTTAAATAAAATTATTCGAATATTATACGACACTGTTAAAAAGAAACTGATTATAAAATAAATTTAAAGAAAATCAACTACTTTAGTAATAACAATTATAATAATTAAATTCATTATGGAAATTTTCCTTCCTACTCTGTTCCTAAGAGTAAATCTCAAAGCATTGGGCGTACGGGTAGATCTTCCTATTTCATATAAAATATAGGAAAGCCAAGCGGTTCATACCTTGCCTGTTGAGCGAAAAAAAGCAAATTCGCGAGTAACGAACTTTCGCTCACCCAGTGAAATCGTACGAAATAATTTGAAAAAAAGATTTGAATCTCTCTCTCTCTCTCTCCTCTCTCATCTCTCTCTCTCTCTCTTCTCTCTCTCATACTCTCTCTCTCTCTCCTCTCGTCTCTCTCCTCTCTCTCGTCTCCTCTCCTCTTATCTATCTTCTATCTATCTATCTATCTATCTATCTATCTATCTATCTATCTATCTATCTATCTATCTATCTATCTATCTATCTATCTATCTATCTATCAATGTACGATATTTTCACTTATGGTGGACAGAGTGAAAATAAATGTTTACCATATATCTGCTGTGTTAAGTTTTGGAATAGAGGCAGTGTGAAGGTGTTGTGCTTTATTGAATTTTAATTATATGTAACATTTTTATTAATTAAGTGTTGTTTACCTTTATATAATTAAAATAATTTATTTAAAATTCTGGTAGGCCTATGTCAGGCTTTGAGTCAATCTTATGCATATAATACACATAAATAAACATAGCTTTATTCAAAAGGACGTGAAAAATTAAATTTTTCCTTCAAAAAAATAAGGACGTATTGCAGTTAAAGAGTTTTCGTTATATATATATATATATATATATATA
>JABUQX010096298.1:0-35000 GCA_015478945.1 Trachelipus rathkii
TTTATATATATATAATATATATATATTATATATATTAGATAATATAATTAGTATATATATATAGTACTATATATATATTTTTTTTATATAATGATATATATAGTAATATATATATCTATATAATAGTGATCTATATATATATATTATGTATTCAAAGATATTTTGTGCAATAAACGTCAACAAGTCTATTTGTATAAGTGTGTGAGTGTGAGATTGCCCGTTATTTGAACCCCCTTACCAATTGAGATGGTAACTGTCCCGAATGTTTACTCGTCGAGACCGACGGATTGTGCTAAAGGAAACCCATCATTTCTGTACTCTGAAAGCTTAGCTTCCCAGAGGAGCGAGGCGTGTCTTGGACACGCGCTAACCTCCGACGGGCTCCGCCAACAAGATCTCGGGTGCAGAAGTTTTCCTTGTTAGCCAATTCGTGGTCTCGCGGTAACACTCTGGAGTACCACTAAGGGTAGGGTTCAAACCCACTTAGGGCCATTTGAAATATATAACCAAATAATTGTTGCGTTTATTGCACAAATCTCTCTTGAATAATCTAACAATTTCCGGTTTAAAATTACCTAGTGTTGCCCATGACCCGAGTGTTGGCGGGGAGGCCCGTCGGAGGTTAGGTGTCCAGAGACACCCTTCACTCCTGCTTGGATCTATAGCTTTCAGAGGTAAAATCGATGGGTTTTCCTTTTAGCCAATCGTGGTCCCGAGTAAAACTCTGGAGTACCATCTCAGGTAAGGGTTCAAACCCACTTAGGAACATTTTGACATAATAAATATATATATATATATATATATATTACATAATATATATTATATAATGTATATATATCATATATATTATCTATAATATTTATTATATATATAATATATATATATATATAGATTATATATATATAATATATATATAATATATATATATACTATAAAAAAAAATAAATATATTGTAGGGATGTACCGGGAACGAGGTTCCGGCCGGAACCTCGCCGGAACCTCGATTTTTAGAAGTTCCGGTTCCCGGCCGGAACTAACTTGGTTCCGGCGGAACTTACCGGAACTTTCTACTTTTTCAAATGTCTTTCTTAAAAAAGTTCAGTAATTGATTTGTCATTTACTCAGTCATGATTTTGCATAAAAAATAATATAGAATGTATATGTGAAAAATATCATGATCAAATGACCTGACTCTATAGTTTCGAAAACTTTAAATATGAAACTATTTTCACACTCGAACCGATAGCTTTAATACTCTAGAACAGTGGTCTCCAAAGTGGGGTACGCGTACCCCAGGGGGTACCCAAAGGGATACTCCAAATAAGTAGGCTCACGATCACTTGCGAATGTATGATCGTGTATCAAGTGAGTGTGAGGTTCTTTCAATGTTCGCTATGCCTTTTATTATATAATTAATGTTATTTACTTCATGCATATTGTTATTATTATATTATCATTATATATTTATATTATATTGTTTTATATTATAGGCCTATAGGGGGTACAACTTATAATTATTTTCGCATTAGGGGTACGCGATCAAAAAAGATTGGAGACTGCTGCCCTAGAACAATGTTGTTTGTTTATTTTTGTTGTTTTTTTTGAGATTTAATTTTTTTTTTTTTAGACACAATTTGCTTTTTTAAATTATTATTTTTATAAATTAGTAATTCCTATTTATTATCTAATTAATAATTAAGAGATAATATATTACTTATTAACCGGTCCCTTCCCGGTCCACACACTTAATAATATACTACTGTATAATATCTGAGTGCTCTAATTTATTTACTTTCTTTATTAAAATTGACTTGAACTTACATTGATGAATTTACTATTTAATTTAGATGAAATATACTTACCATTAATTAGGTGATAGCTAGCTATGAATAATTATTAATTATTTAAATTTGAACTAAAAAATAGAAAAAAATAAAAAGTCACTCGATTTCTTTTATGAAAAAAATCACGTAAAAAAAAATCATTTGAGTTTCTTTTGTGCAACCCTGCTCCTAGAATCTAACCTGGGATTAAATAAATTTGTCAACAGGAGTATTATATTATTATCTATTATTAATTATTCATTATATTATATATTATTATTATTCCTTATTCATTAATTGATATTTTATTATTCATTTATTATTATTATTATTATTATTACAACCTGGTCAAGCAAAAAAAGGTGGAATTTTGTCTTCACGACTTGGACTTTATGGTATTTGGCAGCATATATAGTAATACTCGCTGGAGGTGCTGATTCGCATTATATAATCTCGGATTCTGAGCTGTAGTCAGCATCGCCGTTTCGTGGCATCAATGGATTCCTATTTTTTGCATATTCATCTCGAATGACAAAATTCATAGGTGCGCACTACGTAGGCTGAATAGACGTTACAATCCCGCATATATCGCAACAGTAGCAGCAAGTTTACTGCGGTGTATTCGGGAAGCATGTCGAAACTTTAGTAACGTCCTACATGTATGGATGCCCAATGGCCTGGATGATGTCTATCATCCCTCTGAAATACTACGATAGTTGTATTTACCAGAAGTTGTCGCTCTAGCTAGTTGGCTTCGAAGGTTGCCTGAAACAAATGACTGACTGAGCATGGCAGAAGAGTAAGCCTTTTTCGTAGCGGAGAAGCAGAGCTGCAGAGGTTTCATTATTATCAGATGGTAAATTTTTAATTAGTGAAGTTGCAGGGCTACTACTCGCTATGGGACTTCCATCATTACGATGTACGGGAGTGGCGACTGTTTTGACACTTCGAAGAGCGTTTAAAGGTGGTGTTGTTAACACAACGCAACGAGATATGCTTCGGTTCCCAGTAGGGTACTCGGTACGTGATGAGAGAGGAGTATGCAAATATCAAGAACAGTTTTGGAGAGGCTACAATATCAGGTACATGGATGGTCAATATGCGTCGACCTCAAATGGTAAACATTTTGCCCGGTCAGCAAGCAGGTTTCACCAAATACTCCCTGCTTCCTGGTGCTATTGGGACAGCCGGAGGGCGGAAAAGGATCACTGGACCAAAAGCAGGGTTCGCACGATTGGGGACAATGTGGACGCCAGGTGACAGCAATCATCGTCGTGAAACACTTGTACAGAGAGCGAAATCATCAATCTTCTTCCACTTCACATAAACTTTGGTTTTGTATGAATGACAATTTGTGAAGGCCTGGACATGATGGTGAATGCTTCCGCTATATCTGCTATATGCACAACGTTTCCTGGTCTGAGTGACGAGAAGAAAAAGCTGGGATATTTGATGGCCACAAATACGGACACTCCGTGATGCTTGCCTTTACTACAACAATGACTGTGTAAAAGGCAAGAGCGTGGATGCTTTTTCAGATGTGGTACAGAATTTTCTGGGGAAAGGAAAGCCGAGAACCAACTAGCATTGTACAGGAACTGCTAGACGGTTTTCATTCTCATGGGATGTAGAATGAGTATAAAGTTTCACTACTTACATTCTCACCTAGAGCAAATTTCCGGTACCTAGGCGACTGTTAGTGATGAGCAGGGTGAACGCTTCCATCAACGATCTAAAGTTTATGGAAGGACGTTTACGAGGGCAAGTGGGATATCAATATGAAGTGGCCGACTATTGTTGGAGCTTGATGAGGGATATTTCCGACGCTATGTCACAGTAGATCGTGCTTACGACGCGAAAGTTACTAGCATCGGGGTAGTATGTTTAAATCAACTAAACCCATTCCTTCTATTTCATTCATTGTTGTCCCATATTATTACTCTTTATTCATAGGTTATTATATGTTTAACATATATTTTATCAAAGAACATGTATCATATCATTGGTGGAAGTTGTTTATCTCCTTCATATATCGCAATATATATATATTATATATATACTAGTATTATATTTAATATATTATTAGTATATATATATATATATATATATATAAGTACTTATTATATATATATTATAGTATAAGTATATTATATAATATAGCTATATATATAGGAGTCCCGATAATTGTGATAGACCGTCTTGAAAAAGGTAAAAATCATAAAATTTTATTCAATGACTGATTGTGATTAAAGTTTATTTTAAATTTATGCGATACGCAAAAAACCGATCACATTTTTTGGAATGCAGCACATCAAATATGTCAATAATGCAATTGCGAACACCGTCCAAAGAATTATTATTATTATTGGCTTTGATATTATTCTTGATTATTATTATTATTATTATTATTATTATTATTATTATTATTATTTTATTAAATTATTATTATTATTAATTATTATTATTATTATTATTATATTATTTGAAATTAACTTTAAAGTTAAAAAACTACAACAAAAAAAATATTAACTAAACTGTTCAACGCACAAATTAAAAAAAAATTTAAAACAATGATTCCATATTTATCTTATTTAAAAATGAATTTATTGGAATATTTTTGAAATGTTGTGGTGTAGAAAATAAGTTGCTCTCTTATAGATTGTGGAGTTTAAGCGTTGATCTTTTTCCTCAGAACACGTTACCCCGCATTCTGTAAAAATTTTTTAAAAAATAGCTTTTCTGAAAAAAGTTTTAAACTTTGAAAGAGCCCGTAGAACCTTTATATAGTATGAATTAGTTATTTTACTTAATAACATTAATTGTGGACGCGTTTATCCAAATTGACTTGGCTTACAGAAAACTATGGCAAGAGCCTCCAGTATGGATTGTCAGATGCGCCGATACTTCTAGTAGAGATTTCCACTTGTTAATCAGAGACCGAGGTTTTAAGTAAGAATATCTAAGGTGTAGGCGGAGTCAAAAAGTTCCGGTTCGGCCGGAACTTCCCGGCCGGAACTTTTCCAGGGTGCGAGAAAGTTCGTGTCCGGCGCGGAACAAAAAATTCTGGTTCCGGTACATTCCATAATCATATATATAAATATATTATATGTATATATATACCTATATAAATATTATATATAGTATATATATATATATATATATATAATTATATATATATATAGTATATCTATATATATATAATATACTATATTATATATACTATATATATATCATACTATCATATATATATAATATATATTATATAGTATATTATATATACTTATATATATAAGTATAGTAAATATATATATATAGTATATATATATATATATATATATATATATATAATATAATATTATATATAATATATATATAAATATATAATATATATAGTATTATATTTATATATATATATATATATATAGATGCAAAAAAACTGCATTAAACCGCAGTTCAATTTTTGTATAGATAAAATACTCTTGAGTGATTGCTTCAAAACTTACCAAGGATTTAGATCGCGGGCTCGCGAACGGTATGCCAAAGCGTGTTAGCCACTCGACCCGACGAAAGCTCAAAAGATACGCGGACTTAAACTATGAAAGAGTGCTCTATTCAATAGGAATAAGGACCGCTTATGTCAGGACAGATACCTCAGGCACGCATCTCCGCTTGCACTCGGTCAAAGGTAACACAGGACCCATGTCAGGGAGGCCACTCTAGATCGGAGTATAATTTGTATAGATGTAATACTGCAATATAACCGCAGTTCCATTTGTATAGATAAAATAACTCCTTGACGTGATTCTTCATCTTCACACTTACCAAGGATTAGAGTCCTCTGGGGCTTTCGCGAACGGTTATGCAAGCGTTTACCATGCTGACCGACCAGCGTAAAAAGATACGCGACTTAACCCTATGAAAGAGTGCTCTATTCAATAGGAATGAGGACCGCCTATGTCAGGACGATACCTCAGCCACCGCATCTACGCTTGCACATCGTGGGTCAAAGGTAAACATCAGGACACACCATGGTAAGGAGACAGTCTAGATTTCGGAGTATACATTTCGTATAGATTGTAAATACTTTGAATTAAAGCCGGCAGTTGCAATTTTTAGAATAAATTATACTCTTGAGTGTTCTTGCACTTACCAGGCATTAGATCCCGGGTCCCTCGCGAAACGGTTGCCAAGCGTGTGTACCCTCTCGACCGACGACAAGACCTAAAAGATACGCGTACTTAAACCTATGAAAGAGTGCTCTATTCATAGGAATAAGGACCGCCTATGTCAGGACAGATACCGTCAGCCACGCATCTCCGCTTGCACTCGGTCAAAGGTAAAACAGATGACGCCATGTAAGAGGAGACCACTCTAGATCGGCGTATAATTTGTATAGATGTAACTACTGCAATTAAAACCGCAGTTGCAATTTTGTATAGATAAAATAACTCTTGAGTGAATTCTCAACAATATATTTATAGTGAGTACTATATATATATGTATATAATACCATATATATATATATATATATATATATCTATCTATATATATATATACTATATATATATATTATATATATATAACGTATAATATAACTATATATATATAATATATAATAGTATATATGATATACTATATATATTATATACTAAGTATACTATATATAATATATATATAATTATATATATATAAATATATATGATATATTAAATATAGGGTATATATATAATACCGTAATATATAATATATATTATACTATATATATATTTATATTATACATATATATATATATATAATATATAGATAATATCGTTCTATATATATAATATATATCTTATATATATATATATATATATATATACCGTATATAATATATTATATATATATATTACTATTATATATCTATATTATATATATATATAATATATATATATAAATATATATATACAATATATATATATACTATATATATATAATTATTACTCTATATATATAATATATATAATTATATATAGTATATATATATATATTTATAATATATAATATAATAGTACTATATATCTCTCTATATATATATAATATATATATAATCGGGCATTAAATATATTAATATATACTATATATATATATATATAATATTAATATATATATATATACTCTAATATATACTATATATTATAATATTACTATATATATTATATATATATATATATATAATTATATATATATTATATATATATATATATATATATATATAGAATTACATAGTAGTAAATATATATCAATACAAATAGTCATATAATATATATATATTATATATATATACTATATATTATTATATATATATATATGATACTATATATATATATATAATATATATATCTATATATATATATATATATACTATACTATATATATATATAGGATACCTATATATATATAGTATATATATCTATATATATACGTTATGTTTCAATAACAGCAAATGAAGCAAGTTATAACTGGAGCGGGGAAACTTTTGATTAAATGCCAGAGATCCTAGAAATAGTCTGGAGAGTGCTGGAGAGAGAGAGAGAATATGCAGTGGGTTGAAAATTTAGAGGAGCTCTGGAGAATTTGTATAGAAATAGTAAACTGCAATTTAAGAACAGAATATAAGAATAACAAATGGTTCGAAACTGGGCGTTAAACACAGGAAGGGTGTTGATCACCAATTTTATTTTTATCATATCTGGATGTATTGATAAGGAAGGTGAGAAGAGAATATTGGAGATTTGGACGGTGATCATATTGGCGCTGCTCGAGCAAAGAAGAAATAGGTTTGAGAGAAGGTAGTGATCATGTTTTGCGAATAGGCTTAGAGAGGCCGGTTTGACTATGAAAACAGAAAAGACTGAGATCATGATGGTCAGTAGTGAAGAAGGAGGGAGAGAGCTGATAATAGAGGTGAAGGAGACTGAGACAAAAATGGTGGAGAAATGTAAGTATTTGGGCGGAGTATTTGGAAAAGAAGGAGGAAATGTACAGTGGATAATAAGTAGGATTGCTCAGTATGGGGGAGCTGTAGGATCAAGAGTATTCCAGTACTGAAAGATAGGAACAAATGAGGTGGAAAAGGGTGGAAATTTGCGGTGTATCAACCGGTTCTTTACTATAGTGGGGTGCAGAGACATGGACTAGCAAACCACAAGAGAGATATTAGAATACAGTGTTCGGAGTTTTGGTACATTTTGAGAGCGATAAATGAGGGGAAAGGACTAAAAAGAGAGGACAGAGAAACCAAATGTGTGAATAGAGAGGACAGTTGGAGTGAAGGCTATAGCGAATAAGATGGATGGCAGCACAGTTGAAGTGGTGGAACATCTGAAGAGGATGCCAAGAGGAGAGAGTGTGGCCCAACACGAGATGGGCAATGGAGACTGGAGGGGAATGAAACCAAGATAAAGAGCCTAGGAAGATGATTGGGAGAGTTAGGTGGGGCCTCCATCTTTTTGGGGGAAAGGAAGACAGCGGAATGCCCATTGATGCAGGACGGCTGGGGAAGATGGAGTCTTGGAGGAAGAGGAAGATGGAGAAGATGTGATTGGGCATGTAGAATTTTTTTTACATGCCGCGGATGGGATGCGGATCTAATGTCACATTCCGCGCGGATGCGTGATGTCAGCACAAAATCATATATATATATATATTATAATATATATATATATATATATATATATTATATTATATATATTAATATATTATATATATTAATATATATATATATATATATACTATATATATATATATATTATATATATATATATATATATATATATAGGTTATCGAGGTTTTGCATTTCACATGGAAGTTTGAAAGTTTCCAAAAATTGTGGACGAAAAAACAACTCGCCTTTGCATTCCCATACACTTTTTCCCCAACCTCCACCATTCAGAAAGATGGCTTACAAAATTATGCTCTTAACTTTGAAGTCATAATTTCTAATACTCAAAATTAATATGAGGTAAATTATGCTTTAAAAATAGAAGGTTTTGTTCCGCTGCTTCTCGCCCAGAGTCGCATACGCTTCTCGTTAGTAATAGAGCACGCAAGCTAAGCTAATAATTGTTCACTGTCTGCAAATACCTGCAACAACATAATTATTTTGAAATATTACTTTTTATATTATTTTAAAACTCAAAATTTCAGAGCTTTCATTACTAAATAAATTATTAACATTTTTCAATTTAAAATACTAAAAATTTAAAGTGTATAAATAATATTTAAGGTGAACGGAATAAATTAGTATGGTAAAATTATATCTAATTAATATATATATAATACTAATATATATATAATATATTATTTAATATATATATTAATATATATTAGTATTATTTATATATCTAGTGTGATAGTACAAGTTTCACATAATATCATTTATCATATATAATAATAATAATAGTTTTTATATATTATTATTATTCTTTTGGTAGGTAAAAGATCGTATATGATAAAGCTGATTTTGTTATTTATTAATATAAATTATATCAATAATTATTATCAACTATAATTATGTTGTTACAGAACTTTTCTCTAGTCACAATACACAAAAGTGTTATTTCGCTCTGACAGCTGGTTGGCATCAATAATAATGTCGAGTGCGAGATGCGATGTAGATAGCTTAAGTGGTGGACTGCGAGCCTGACTCGCGTGCTGCGGAATGGCCGTATGGCAGGATGGTTATCCTAGATAGATTTTTGTGAGATTTGCATTGCAGTATTTTCAAAATTTCAATGCGGATGCGATGCGGTGCGGATTGCGTGTCACATAACATCTCTAATATATATAGTTAATATATAATATATATTATAATATCTATATATATATATATCAGTACAATGATATTTATATATAGTATATATATATATAATATATAATATAATGATATATAATAGCTATATATATATATTATAATATCTATTATATATATATAATATAGTATATATATTATTATATATTATATATAAGCTTTAAGAGGATTTAATAATTTAAAAGTGATATTCCTTGTGTTAGAATAAGGAAAAAACAAATCTCTTTTCATTTTAGTATACATTTTTATTTAAGAATCTATTTATAAATATTTTGGTGATATGGAAATTGCCTTTTTTTTTTTTTTTAAATTAAAGCATGTCTTCGTTAAACTAATTATTGCTTTGTTTTAGTTTTCCTTATTGCTTATATCGCCATATACCATTGGTTCCAAAGTGGGTTTCGGTAAATTTTTGGGGTTCTGCGAGACAATCTCGTTAGTCGTTGTTTAAAGTTATATTTTATTTTTCTGAAGATATTCTTATAAATATGTTCCAGAACGTTCTTCTAGTAGCTCCCTCATTTCCCAATTTCAAATGCATAACTGCTTTCCAGGCGTACGTCATTATATTTATATAATCATATACTATATATATAAATATATTATATATTATTAGTATATTATATATATTATATATATATAATAATAGTATAATATATATATATATTATCTAGCATATATTATATATATATATAATATATATATATATATATATATATATATATATATATATATATATATATATATATATATACTATATATATAAGATATATATATATAATTATAATATATATAATATATATATATAATATATATATATTATATATATATATATATATATCATATATACTCAATATATATTATATATATATATTATAATCTATATATATATATAACTATATATATATATATGATGTTCAAACAGGTTTCTCTATTTTATATTTATATAGTATATTATATATATAGAATATATATATATAATATATATATAATATATATTATATATACTAGTATATATATAGTTATATATCATAATATATATATATAAATATATATTATATAATTATATATAAAAGATGCGGATCAGCATAATATATATATTTTATATATATGTATATATGAATGTATATAAATATATATATATATATATATAGTATATATATATAACTCACTTATATATATATATATATATATATATATATATATATATATATATATAATATATAATATATATATATATATAATATATAATATATATATATTTACTATATATATATAATTATATATATTATATATATATATATATATATATATATATATATATATATATAGTATATATATATAAATAAGAGAAAACTTTGATGGAATCGTATAGAGAGGAGAAAATCAAACGGAAATAGGCTAGATGTTTTAAAATATTCAAGGTTGTAATATGGAGGATGATTTAGAAAAGTATAGGAAAATGAAATGAACTTAACCAGTCACTAAGAAAGGCAAAGAGAGAGGCAAGAAATTAATTATAGCAAGGAATAGTAATAGGACCTGAAAAAAGTTTTTTTTAGCTTTTATAAATTTAAAGTAAGAATAAGGACAATTTTGTCAATTAACATAATTGCTGAAATTTAGTGAATTCAGCATAAGGAGTTGGTTCATTCCACAATTTTCAATGCTTCATTTTGCTTGCAATGTTTTACTGAGGAAACGATTAGATAATACGTTTGGAGACTATGAGTTCTTGCATGCATGTAGAAAAATTGACTTACAGAATTTGAATTTGAGGTAAAAGATATTAAACGTTTACTGGAGGCTATATTGAACCCAAAGTAAAGATGCAGGCCTATGGTATAGATGGAATAGAGATTCTGAAGGAGGGTAGTACTTGCATGCAAAGGCACTGTAATTTGATTTTTTAGCAATCTATAACATTTGGTGAGGTAAAAGAGGAGACTGGAAAACAGCATATGTGTGCAAATTTATAAGAAGGTATAAAGGAAGATTTGGGAAATCATAAGCCAGTTAGCTTAACATACTCTGGCTGTAAAAGGTTCTGGAAAGTTATTGAAAGTGTCATATAGAGAAACTTTTTAGAAAATAATAAGGCATTATATGACTCCAGCATGGTTTTAGAAGGGTAGGTCATGTCTGAGATAAACCTTTTAGAATTTATGGAATACATTACTGACTCTTGCACCGCGAGGAGATGCCATGTGATTCTATATATTTATGACTTCGCAAAGCTTTTTGATAAGGGTTCCCAATAAGGCTGACGAAGAAGTTATTGCATGTGGTATAGGTGGAGTGGTATGTGGTTGGATTAAAGAGTGTGCGGAATAAGAATAGATATACAACTAATAGGAATTAGAGTTATCATTGGGAATATCAAGTGAAGAGTGGTGTCCCACAGTGTTCAGTGCCTGAGACCACTATATCTTGGTTCTCTCATGATCGGTTATGAAAATGCATCTGTTTAGACCAGCGGAGACTTATATAGTAGGAAGCAGCAAGGAGGTCATTTGGGTAATCTGTGACAGAAGATACCAAGTGGCACGACCACCTATCTTCAGTTAGGATTTGGTAGGAAGTCATGCATAAAGAATTCAAAATGATCTTGATAAAACTTCTTGGGTGCGCAGATAAGTGGCAAATGAATTTTAATAGTTAAAAAGTGTAAGGTTCTTACATGGGGTTACTCAAATAAAAAGTTTTAACTACGATATCTGAATGGGGATTGTCTCGAGTCTGTGGACCAAGAAAAAGATTTAGGTGTGATTATAAGCAGCAATTTGAAAGTAGCTAATCAGTGTTTGGAAATAGGGAATAAAGCTAATAAGATGCTGGGCATAATAAATCGCAATGTTGTTTACAAGAGCAAGGAAGTTATAAGTAAATTGTATAATAGCTATGTTAGGCCATTATTAGAGTATTGTGCACAAGTTTGGGCCCCTTATTTAAAGAAAGACTTAGATATACTGGAGAGAGTGCAACTTAGAGCAACAAGGATGATTTCTGGGATTGAGGGTATGAGCTATGAGGAGAGGTTGAAGAAGTTAGGAATGTTTTCTGTAGGGGACTTGATACAAGTCTTCAAAATATATACATCTATTGATAATACAGAAACCAATAAATTCTTCATAGTAGAGCACGGGCAGGTGACCAGGGGGCATAATAAGAAAATTAGGAAGAAAGCATGCCACCATGATATAAGAAAGCATTCTATCAGTAATAGGGTTGTTGAAAGTTTGGAATGGTTTGCCATAGGAGGTTGTTGAGTGTAACTCGATTGCAAAATTTAAGAATAGAGTTGATAGGTATATTGATGGTTTGGGTATCAAATAGTATATTTTGACTAAGCCAAATTGGCAGGTTTTTAATTACTGTAGTTATTAAGGTTAATTTCATGTTACTATAGTTATTTAAAGCTGATAAGTGTGGTTGCATGTATAGTACTTTGGATATAGTTTTTAGTTTTAGTTGTAGACTTTTTGTATGATAGTTATTGACAAGCCTTAGGGTGCTTTGTGGATTTGCATGAACATGTCGTATAGTGATTGGTTCTGTTTGCTTGACTGGGACAGTCTCCATAGGCCTATGTGGCTTCTTACTGTCTTTTTATTTCTAATGTTTTAATGTTCCAATATGTAAACTAAATAATAAACTAAATTGATATTTAAAATACAATATATATATATATATATATATATAATATATATATTATCATACTATAATATATATATCCATATATTATTATATATATATAAATATATATATATAATATAATATATTATATAGTATATTATATTTGGGCCCATATAACTATCAAAAAAATTGATATGACAATCGATATATCTTCCTCAAACGGAAAGAATCAAAATATATATATATATATAATATATATATCAGTATATAGTGTATTAATATATTATATATTATATATATATATAATATATATATATATATATATATATATATAATAAAATATCAATTATATTTTCTACCCAACAGAGATTTAATATATTGTCGTACAATTGTATAGTTGCCGCAGAAATGCAGAAGTTTTTCAGATTAATTTTGGTTTGTAAGGGGAAAATATATTAGAGAATCTGAAATATTCAAACATATACTTTTCTACTTACTTGGCAAATCGCAAGAGCAATCTTTGAAATCTAAGCGCTGTATACTTTGGTTTTTGATAAGACTTTATAAAATTCATTTGCTCGATCAAAAAGCTTCTAATTTTCAGAAACTTATCCTACAATGGATCGATAGTTAAAATATGAGTTTTTAAAACTTATAATAATGCAGAAATTAGTGAAACAGTAAAGATATTGCGAAACTTGTAAAAGCATCAATTTCCAGCTTGATTGCATGACAGAAAATTTACTTTCGGTTGTACGAAATGAAAACGCATAAATATAAGCCTAATTATTTGTCATTTAGCTTTACTGCTATTGGTGACAATAAGATCCAACTGTCCTTTGCTTACTTTGTTACGAAAATTATTCAATTGTTCTTTAACACTAGCAATTTAAAGAGTCACGTAGAAACAAACCAAAAATCATAATAGTTCTAAAAGTTTCACACTAAAAAGAAGAAGAAGAAGAAAAAAAAATTATGAAATGCAACGGAAGCGTCATAAAAGGCTTGATGCCACATTGCTCTTCCTGGTTAGTAAAATACTATTGGTGAATCTTTTATTAAACCTTGCCCTGAAGATATCGTATCGTGCATGATTGATGTTGAATCGTCTGAAAAAGTTGAACTTGTATCTCATTCCAATACTACGGTGTCAAGACTTATTAATGATATTTCACGATTGCGAATATGTATGTAATTCTCGTGTTTTTGCAACTAGATGAGTTCAAAGACATATTTGTATTAGCAATTTTGATTGTTTTTATTTTTTCGACATAGCTTTGAGAAAAATAGTTAAGATTTACTTTTGTGAAAGTTAGGAACTGCGCTTCGCAGTGAATAACATATTTAATTGAATTGATAATAAATCTTAGGAAAATCCCATGATATCAGCTAGGACAAGTGCATTTCAATATGCAGCGATGGCTCAAAGGCAACGGTAGGAAATTGGCTTTCGCTGTAGCACGCATCAAGAATTAGGCAAAATAATAACTAAACATATTTCTGTAATGAATGTAATAGGAATTTTTATGATGCAATACGTCTAGAAAATCATAAAGCTGAATTGTGTATGAAAATATGGATATGTAAGATATGTGATACATTAGCAATAGCAGATACACGAGAACGAACCCGGCATGATTTTGTGATTAGGATGTGCATGACATGTAAAGATACACACAATCCCGAAGAAGGGGTTCATGAAAGCTAAATTAAAAAATTGAAAGTTAAATTATAATAAAAATAATGTGTCTACGCTTTATTATGACGCAGAGACTTACAGACATGATGAAAGAATGAACCCAAATAATAATAATAATGGTCTGGTTGATATGGTAACTTTTATTGTTGAATGAAGAGCAATGCAATGAATGTAAGAAGAACCAGTAAGAGTATTTCATCTAGATTTCCATGGTGAATAGAGTGGGCTGAAAAAAGAAAGGTTTATAAAAAATAAATTTCCACCCATCCTAGTGATTGGCTTTTGATGTAAAAATACAATTATGGTAAAAAATTCAGTGGTTACTATTTTTCGGTGACCCACTTGACTTTATGCTCAAGACATTTAAAATTATGGAATTTGCTCTCGTTAAAAATACAAAAATGACTATAACTTTTTATTAAATGCGTTACAAATAAATTTTTTATATAAAAAAGATGCGAAATTGAATTTTATACAATGTTTGTGGTATAACACTTTTTAATAAAATTTATATTTGTAATGTTATTTAATAATATATATAATTAAATGGTAATATTCTTTACCGCACTATCCTGCGCACTTATGACCCTGCTGCTGTATTCTCCGCTACATAGACATATAAAATTAAAGTGGCACCCGAACAGGGACCCTGTTTCTGTTCGGTGCTTGCCCAGTTGTGACTAGTTCACCTGAATCTTCACAGAATACACTAAGATATATTATACTTGTTACACTTTATTATATTGTATATAATTAAATGTTATGTAAAACACTAGAATTTGAAGAAGCTTTTTGAAAGAAAATTTTTCATTAATTTCCTAGAGTCCATCTCTACGATCATGACCAACTTCTGCTGAAGTATTATATGTCTTTCTACATTCTAACTATGGCACTCCTGTCCTAATTCTAATGAATTTTGAATAAAACTTTCAATATGAGTTGGATGTAGTCATTATCATCATATGGATCCTCGTTGTTCAGCGCAGTGTGTCTTCCTTATTATATTTCTCGGTAGTAAATTTGTTATGAATAACATAAGTATGCTTGATGATTCCGATGGGATGTTATGATATAGAAAATTTCTCAGCTCTCTATCACGAGTGCGATCACTCGCTCTCTTCACTTTCAATTATCACAGGCTTCATTTTCATCATCACTTTCAACTATTCCTTCTGCCAAATCATCTTCATAATCAAAGCTTGGTATAATTCCTTCCATATACAAAATTTTATTGACAATTCTCTTTCTAACCTGTTCATCCTTATCAGCCAACATTACAATTAAAATATTTTCCCCTATGAACCAATAACTGTTGTTATCTAAAGTTTTATAGCAAGTGTCTCTTATAGAAATTTCTGGAAATTTATTGATTTTTTGAATCAAGTAAAATAAGTTTTTTGTTCCTTCAGTAAAGTTTTTTTAATTTTTATATGAAATCCGCTAGGAAAGTAAACAGTTACCATGAATTCTGAAATAAGTTTTAAAATCTTGGAGGCTTTTAAAACTGAGACATAGAAACGGAGAATTCTATAAGCCAGTGTAAGTCAACGGGAATGATTTAATGGGCCAACTTCTATCAACGCTAGATCATCATCTATATCACCAGTAATCACACCACAGCAAATGCGATATGCATAGTATTGATCGGGAGACAAGTTATCTATAGTTTGATTGTCCAACATGACAAATCCAGCATATGGTATGGGCTTAAACTTAACAACTTCCCACTCAGATACATTTCCATTCAATTTCGAGCCTATGGTTCCAGCAAATTTATGAGGCCCTTTCGTTGTACCATCTAGTTTCATGAAAACGTG
The DNA here is from genome assembly GCA_015478945.1 of Trachelipus rathkii. Classification (NCBI taxonomy): domain Eukaryota; kingdom Metazoa; phylum Arthropoda; class Malacostraca; order Isopoda; family Trachelipodidae; genus Trachelipus; species Trachelipus rathkii. Next base: position 16,828 of record JABUQX010096298.1, read on the forward strand.
TCTTAATGGGAGCTCATTGAAATGCAAAAGGCAAATATCCCATTGCAATGGTTCACCAAGAAACAATTCTAATTATCTAATTGAGCCATGTAAAAGACCTTGTATTCATATTTGTTCTGTCTGCCTTTACTAAAAACCAATTTTTTTTTCTAACTCTGTGCCTTTAACCTGCATGAAAATTCCATGAGCTATGTCAATTCATTTGATGTTTTTAGGCGTGAAGTGATTGAGGTAAAAGCCATCTGAAATAAATTTTTGAGATGAAAAGAAAAATTACTAAAGTAACATTTTTGCTATTAACAATTACTGAATTTTACTTTGCTATTACACATGTAACAAAATACTTAGAATTAAGGATTATACCAAATTTATAAATTAGCCAGGTTCAATAACAGTGCTGATAACGTAATGGTCTTGCGTATGTAGATGTGTAATATTTTTTCCATTAATTCAATATTTTGAAGAGTTGCGTCTTTTCTGCCATCAAAACCTATTCCAGTTACTCTTTTCGAACATGATTTTATTTCTTCTTTTGTAGTTTCTGATCTCAATTTATTTCTTCTCTTCCTCAATTTATTCTGGTAAAGTTAAATTAACTCTCGTCATATAAATTAGAGCACGAGGAAAACTAATTTAACCAATTGAAATTTGTATTTAAATATTCATTTATATAAACTTTAGATTTGAAATAGCGCTTACATGTCTTATTTATCATAAATTTTGCAATGTTATCACTGTTACTGATTCGCGAAGTGTGTATAGCAGATCGCCATGAATCAGAAGCAACCAGCTGCGCATACTCTATCACTTTATTTGGTACCTGAAATATATTTATTATGTATTACTACCCTTAATCAATTTAGTTGTAATAGTTGCAGGTTACAAAAAGTAATTAAAGAGTGAATATTGTTTCAAAATACTTTATACATACAAACTACACTTTCAAACTCTTCAATTTACCTCTGTATTTGTAGTTTGAAATATAATGAAAGACAAGCATGGTTATGGGCACGCTTAAGGTTATTTTAAGATTTAATAGGAGTATCTAGGTTCTTTAAAATTAATAGGCATACTAGGCTCTCTAGGATCATAGACAGGAATCTAAAGGTGCCTAAGTGCCTAAGATTTATGGGCAAGCTGCAAGATTTATTTTTTTAAGCATCACTTACAATTTAGTTACTTTAACTATGACTAGAAAAGAGTTTCGGAAACCTTTATCAAACTGGTTGTAATAAATAGTTGGCCTTAAATTTATTTTCAAACTTAGCCTTTCAAATATTAAATAAAGGAATTGGCTATTAGAATTGAATTTTTTTCTTAAAGTCAAAATATCAGAAAAACTTAGTCGTAGAAGCCACGAAAATAAAGCGGAACACATTATTAAAATCCTTGAACAGTTATGTCCCTGAACTTCCTTGAAATGGATGTCTTCACCACTCAACAGTTTTATTTATTTATTTATTTATTTTTGGTGTGTGGGGCTGCAGAGTCCTACTTTTGATGCGCCAATTAAAACATTATCTTGATTTTGGGGGGGAAAAAACCCCTAGCGAAGTGTATTAGGTTCTTTGAAAGGCCTTTGATAAGCAAAGCATATTACTTTTAATTAATTGTTTAAATTTTGTTGATAAGTATGACAATTTCTCACCATCTTTTAAGGTGCAAAATAAAGGGAATATTTAGCTGGAAAGAAATGTAAATATTGTCATAGGTTAACACTAGGAAATTGTATTTATGAAAATCCATGTATTTAAAATCTTGTTTAAGATTATTAAGTTTTCCAAATCTAATATATAATTATTTTAATAGTTTTGACCCATTGCTGGAGCAGAGGTTCTCTTGTCATCATGGGTGATCAGAGTTATATGTACAGGGCATCTCAAGGCAGTTTATCTGAGGTGAGAAAGATGTTTGAATGTTTATATTATTGTAACTTAATATTTCTTAAATATTTATACATTTTCAAAGCGAGATTAGACTAATAGTATTGAAATTTGTTTAGGATGAATGATTTAAATTATCTGTCATTTCAAGGTTTTTTTTTCTTGGGCGTTTGAGTATATGTATGTGGAAATTTTTTGAAATATGCATCTCTAGGATATAGGTTAAAAACTAGAAGTTAATTTTTATTATTTCATCGTTTTTCAGATCGGCAATGTTAGTCAACGTGTGGTGCGAAATCTACCTGATGGAACCTTTGATTTAGATGATCTGAAAAATATTTTATTATCACATTCAGCTAATTGGCCAACTACTACTTTGGTTTGCGTTGAAAATGCACATACAAGAATGGGTGGAAAAGCTGTGCCTATGCAGTGGATCGAAAATGTAATTTTTTTAAAAATATTCGCTTTTATTATTATTATTATTATTATTATTATTATTATTATTATTATTATTATTATTATTATTATTATTATTATTATTATTATATAGGTAAATTTCACTGCCTGAAGGTTACATACATGCTTACATTGCACTTTTTAAAAAAAAAAAAATTAAATAGGAAGGTTTATGTTTTTATTATGCTTAAATTTATTAAGACAATGGTTCTTCATTAAGGTTCATACTTCATATTGTCCCAAGAGAAAAAAAAATTTTCCTTCACGTTCGAAGATTTGTTTAGAAGGAGAAAATTATCATGTTTTTTATCATCCTACTTTTTTTTTTGTAGCTTTCACAACAATGTAATGAATATGGCATTCCAATTCATTTGGATGGTGCAAGGCTTATTAACGCTTCTGCTGTTCTTGGTATTTCACCTTCAAGATTTACCCAGTATTGTTCTTCTTCAACGTTTTGCTTAAACAAAGGACTTGGAGCTCCAGGAGGTTGTGTTATTGCTGGAAATTCAGATTTTATCGAAAGGTAATTAACTAACTTTTATTATTAAGTTTAAAAATTAGATAGGAATAGATTTGCCAAACCAGTTCATTTCTGGGGGTTCATAATGATTTAGGATGAATTCATACCCTAGCTCATGGCTTCGAGCCTTTTTTCCATGTTTTAAGCATTCTGTAAAAACAATGTGATTGGAAAATACCGAATAATGCAATGATAGCATTTCTACAGTATTTGAGTAACAATTGTTTATCACAAGAAAGAATGACAGGGTTCCATGGCATCAATACCTATTCATTTCCTTGTATTTTCGCATTTAGACGATATTGTAATGGGTATCGGTAAAATTTTGATAACAGTGAAACACTTTCCATCTATTCCTGTTTAAGATGAACTAAAGCAAGGTCGAACATGCAGTGGTGACCTTAAACCTGTTCACGCTAACCTATAATTAATTCTTTTGTTTATTTGATTAAGCATGAAAACGTACCGGCAGATAACTGTTATAACTGAGCAAGTAACCAGTTTCTTAAAAATTTTTCCAGTTCACAAAATCAACCATCAAATATTTTTTTTAAACTTTTCTTGCATTTGATGTTTTCCAGGGCAAAATTAATAAGAAAATCGTTAGGAGGAGTTATCCATCAAGCAGGAGTGCTTGCTGCTGCTTGTCTTTATGGTTTGAATAACTTCGTTCCAAGAATTTCTAAAGATCATAATAATGCTATAGCAATTGCTAAAGGTAATATATATATATATATATATATATATATATATATATATATATACCTACATATAAATATAAAACAAGCATATATATATATATATATATATATATATATATATATATATATATATATATATATATATATATATATATATATATTACGGTATATATATATATATATATATATATATATATATATATATATATATATATATATATATATATATATATATATATATATATATATATAATAATATATATATATATATATAATAATATATATATATATATAATAATATATATATATATATATATATATATATATATATATATATATATGTGAGCTTTATAGTTTAAGTTAAACATACAAATGAAAGGAATGAGGGTTGGTTCAAACAGTTTTGATCCCTATGATAACATATGTAGGTTGGTTCTATGTGGTAATATATAGTTTTGACATTTTATTACACTTGTGACATTACTATGATGATTAAAGCGTACTTAGTAATATTATAATTCACAGAAGCAATGGCTTCAGAGTTTTAACTTAGATTATAATCCACAGAAGGAATGTTTTCAGAATTTTACAGGATTACCTAATAATCCACAAACAATATTCAAATGTCATGACAATCATTATACAGGGTTCACACTTTCTGGAAAGTCAGGGAATGTCAGGGAAAGTCAGGGAAGGTCAGGAAACGTTTTAAGATATGAAAGTCAGAAAATTTTAAATTTCTGAAACAGATGGAATGATCCATGGGCCAAGTTGCATATTTTTGATATATTTTTTTCCTTACTGTATAATTGTGGAATAAGAGATGTATTTGATAAGTGAATGAAAAGGATGGGCGAGGAATGACATTTAAATCTACTTCTATCCTGTTTCTTTCTATTTTTAGGTCACTATTACCTACTATTCTTACTATTCTGTTCGTAGGTTTTAAGTTCATCCTTTTGATTGAAGGTGATTGGTGTATGGATGTTTTTAGACTGTATGACTTAATCTGTTTATATCTTTTAGGGATTTATACTTTTTGAGGTGTTTTTTTTTTGAGGTTTGACGAAGTGATTTTGGATTTTTGTGCAGTTGAAGGTATTTATTATTTATTTATAAAATGACTTCAAACAAAAAAACTAACTTTAACGACCAGTGGTTGGACGTCAAACTGAACCCACAGTTTATCAGGTGGTTGGGTAAAGGACCTGATAGTTCCAAGGCATACTGTAAAGTATGTAAAAAGAACTTTGATCTATCTAACATGGGACGCCAAGCCAAGGTTTCACATTCAAGAGGGGAAACTCGGCAGGACCAACCATCATTGAAAAACTTTTTCGTTATGTGTTCTAATAATACAAATATTAGTGAAAGTGTGTGCAGTTAAAATTATGCCATTCCATCAACTTTTAATCATACTCAACCGATTGTAAATGACCCTTAGTGTTCTATTAATAACCAACCAAAATCAGTTTATCAATCAGTTTCATCTTTTTGCATTAAAGATGATGTTACAGGATCTGAAATACTATGGGCATTAAAGGTGATGATAAAATGTCTTTAAACTCGTGTGCAGATATAGGGGAAACATTTAAATTAATGTTTCCAGATAGTGCGGTAGCTTCAAATTTTAAAATGGGGCCGATGAAATGTAAATATGTGATTAACCATGGACTTGCTCCCTATTTTTCTAGAAAGCAAAAGCACAATACACTCTACTTTGCAGTGAAGCTCATTCACCCTTCAATTAAAATTCAAAAATAGTTTTGGATGGTGATTGTCTTTCTAAAGAGACTTGATTAGTTTTTTCTATAGTACCTGGGAATCAATGTTTGTGGAATTGTGGCAAATTATTAAATTAGGACTGATATTTTCGCATGGAAATGCGACAGTGGAAGGAGGGTTTTCTATAAATTAAGCAATTTTAATGGAGAATCTGAAAGAACATAGTCTGATTTCTCAAAGAACAGTGCACAATGCTATAAGATCTCATGAAAGTATTCATAAAGTTCCTATCACTCAATAAATGTTGACAAATGTAAGAGCTGCCCATAGGAGATATGAAGAACATCTCAAAGAGTCAAAACAGAACCAAGAAGAAGAAGATAATAAAAAGGTTGAAAAAAGAAAATTATCCATACAGATCTATAAACTTGAAGAGCAGAGAAAGATGTTAAAACTGAAAGCTTTGACAGAAGAAGATTCTATAAAATCAAAAATTCAGATGCTTGAGAAGAAAAAGTTAACCTAAATATCCCCATTTAGAACTTTTGTGATCACAGTGGACATTATTCACCTAGTCCATTAATGTAAGCTTTTAATTTATTTCCTTTTTGTATAAATAAAACTGTTTACTTTTGGAAAAAATAAAAAAGGAGTGCGTTGGACGGCTATGGGGAAGGTATAGGCTGATTACTAAAAAAAAAAAATATTTTTTAAAATTCATCCATGATGATGAACAGTTTCTTAAAGTAAATTTTCAATAATTTAATGTATGAACTGAGTAAATAGGCTGCAATAATGATTAATAGATATTTTATACGCCAAAGTAACAAACACGCTGGTCAGGGAAAATTTGCGGACTTGGTCAGGGAATGTCAGGGAAAATCAGGGAAATCAAATTCAAAATTTCAGTGTGAACCCTGCATAAATAATGATTTCAGAATTTTAGCTTAGATTATAATCCACAGAAGCAATGATTTCAGAATTTTATCTTAGATTAGAATCAATATAATCCACAGAAGCAAGGATTTCAGAATTTTAACAGATTATAATTCACAGAAACAATGATTTCAGAATTTTAACTTGGATTATAGTCCATAGAAGCAATGATTTCAGAAATTTATCTTAGATTATAATCCTTATAATCCACAGAAGCAATGATTTCAGAATTTTAACATTATTATAATCCACAGAAGCAATGATTTCAGAATTTTAACAGATTATTATAATCCACAGAAGCAATGTTTTCAGAATTTTAACATTATAATCACAAAAGCAATGACTTCAGAATTTTAAATTGGATTATAATTCACAATGATTTCAGAATTTTTATAAATTATAGGCCCGTGTTTGGAAAAAGGGGTTGTGGGGAAGACTGGAAGGGTATTTGGGGTTAGAAGATTGAGGTGATTAGTATGAGGAATTAGTAGATAAGGTTTTGTTTGTAGAAAAGATAGTTGTCACCTCTTCTTCACATTGTGAAGATCTGCGATTGGAAAAATGATAATTTTTATCATGTTACATGTTTAAATTAGGAAAATGCTATGCTATAGTTGTTATTGATTGTGTTGGATAAATATCTTTGGTAATTGTCATTCAAAAAAAAAGATTTTTAAGTTTTTACATAGTTATACTTTATGATTATTATTATTATTATTATTATTATCTATATCCTATTAATTTTAAACTTGCCAAAAAATCTTCCCGGTTCGTGTCAATTTGTTGAATGATGTCGAGCACCATATTTTTGTTGAATGGTTTTTATGACCAAAAAACAGCTCCAATCGCCAATGCGAGGGCGTTAGCCCTCGCTCATAGCCACCTTCGAACAAATTCCCATGCCCATGCCCATGCCCATGCCCATGCCCATGCCCATGCCCATGCCCTGTTTTGTCTTGGCGAACGTCGCGAGCGTAGCGAGCGGAGTGAGCCCCAGCCACCAATGCACGGGCGTAGCCCGTGCTCAATGGAAAAGCTTGCTCCGTTAGGAGCAAGAGATGCGTAGCATCGTTGCTTGTTATTATTAAATTCTTGGTTAAATGCAATGATAATTAAGTCTTGAGTGTGCAAAGGTTCTGCATGAGTATATGTTGTTACCGGTTTTAACATACAAATGAAAGAAATGAGGGTTGGTTCAAACAATTTTTATCCCTATGGTAACTTATACCTAGGTTGTTACATTCTATGATGTGGAATAAGTGGTATAGATCTAAAGTGCATCTATTCAGATGGATAATCTTAGGGGCGCGTTAGATGTTAGAAGTATTGATAAAATGAGGAATGAACGTGTTAGGGAGTTGTATGGTGTGAGGAAAGGCATAAATAAGAGTATATCGAGATGGTGTGATCATTTGGAAAGGATGGATGATAGTCGGTTGGTTAAGCGGATGTATAGTGGTGCGAGTCTGCTGGGAATCGACCGTCTGGTAGACCGAAGAAAAAGTAGATTGAGTTGGTAAAGTCAGTCGATTAGCTGAAGGATAGGAATATGAGTGTAGCAGAGGCGAGAAGAAAGGTGCGTAATAGGATTGAATGGTGGGGCTTTGTAAGGGAGTATGGTTGTGGACCTGGCCCAAGGGATGAACCGTACATTGACGAGATACGTCTTGTGAAGCCCTAGGGTGGATTTTTTTTGGTGCGATGAGCTCTCCCTTAGGGGTATGGGGTGGAGGACTTTCTTTTCGACTTGCGTCATGTTCTTCTACGGACTTTTCTGTTTCCGATTTATGTTACGCACCTCACCCCAATCTGAAGGAAGATTATTATTATTATTATTATTATTATTATTATTATTATTATTATTATTATTATTATTATTATAATTATTATTATTATTATTATTATTATTAAAAACAAGTGGCTACAAACTAGAAGAATTCTTACTGAAACGATGTAGTCCAGAGTTTTTGATTATCCTCTTGAGGTTACTGTAGGTAATGAAGAATTTGGTCAAAATAATAGAATAAAGGATATAACATAATTTTTTTTTTAATTCCTGTACAGGACCCACCACGGCCCACAGACAGAGAAGCGACCATACTAGGTTGGATAATGGGTGGGTCCTGGCTTGTACATTTGGATGGCGAAATGAATATTCAGTCGAAAAATAAATAAAAAAAAGATATCCTTACATTATAAAATAGTCCTAATATTATATAACAAAATTGTGTTAAAAATGATAGTTTCCTTTTGTGTTCAATATTTTAAGTAATTGTAACATTAAAGCAAGACTTTTATTTTAAAGTGCTCAAGAACAGGAACACAAAACACCTGCTGCAAATAACTTAAAGGCCCTCCAACTCTCTTTTGTGTTTTCTTTATTTGTGTAACAGCTGTCAAAAATTTATTTTTACTTTTAAGTTGATTTTAAGGCGTTTTCGATTTTGCACTTTTGCTAACGAAATTTAGGAAAATGCTAAAGTTGCGTTCCATTTTGTCAAATTTAGCACAAATTTAGGAAAATGCTCACCAAACGTAAGGAATTTCCTAAATTCTATAAGGTTGCTATTTCCCGTGCTTACCGAATTTAAGGAAAATGCTAACGAACAAATGTAAACAAACAAGATGGCGGCGTAGTAGGTCGTTGATTTGATGAATGTTTCATTCATGAAAATAGCTTTAAATCTAATTTCTTCCAAATCGATAAACTCCATCACAATAGTTGATCAATTATTTGTAACAAAAACCATTTGTTTTTTTTTTTATTTTTGTTTATTCCAAAACCACGTGCTCCATCAGAACAGCTGATCAAAAATATTTGTAACAATCGTTCGATTATGCCCGAAATTCGTGCTAAAACTGGATTAGCATTTCTTATGGAGCGTTAGCACAAATGCAAAATGGAAAACGGCTTTAGTTACTTTTCTACTCATGTGCATAATATAACTCAAAACCATGAATCATTTTCTATATAATTAATCTCTTAATAGCACTGAAAGAAATTAACCATATATAACACAAACGAATAATTTTATACACATTTAAGGTTAATAAAACCCGTCGAACAAATCCTCATTTTTTCTTAATCTTTTCGTTCTTTCTTCTTGATCCTCTTCTTCCCATCACCTGCAACAATAATTAACCTAGAATCAATTATTATTATTATTATTATTATTATTATTATTATTATTATTATTATTATTATTATTATTATTATTATTATTATTATTATTATTATTATTATTATTATTATTATTGTTATTATTTTGTATAAGTGTATAAGCCTTTTGTGTGTGTGTGCTATTCGCATGATATTTTTATTTTTATATATCCATTTCAGGGGTTTGTAATTCAAATAGCTCAGCAGTGACAGTTGATGTAAATAGTGTACAAACCAACATCGTCCATTTAATTTGTGATAATATTCGTGTTAATCCAGATCAATTATGCGATCGGCTAAAAAAAGTAAGTGTTATAATATTCTTTTAAAAAGGTTTACTAATGCTACTAATAATTATTTTTTATACTTTTTTTATGATAGTCTTATGCTTTTAAAAAATTTTTTTTTTTTTTAAATTTTTGAATTTTGTTTGAAAATAATAATCTCTGAATTATTTAATTTTTGCAATGTTGCAATTAAAATAAAACAATTCACTTGTTTACTTGTTTCTCTATATGCAAAATTAACACGTGTTTTACAGTAACAAAAGGTGTTATTCTCCTACTATATATTTGTTACATCAGGCTCACTGTTGTTGTTATATATATACACTAGGAACCGACCGGGGCCCCGGCCCCGGCCAAAAATCAGGAAAAACCGGGGTTTTCTACCGGGGTTAACTGTAAATTTACACTAAATAATAGAGGGTTAAATCAAACAAAATAAAAAAATATATTTTAATTCCATTACTCCTTTGTTATAAATTGATGCAAAATATATAAACATACCTAAATATAATCAATTTTTTTTTTGGTATTTACTATGATTTCAAATTAAAATTGAGGCCAAATTATAATTTTTCCGAGTTTTTAACATAAAAATATTCGAAATTTGATATATCAAACGAATTCGGAAAAGGAAATAAATATAATTGTTAAAATATTAATGTATTTATTTATTTAAAGTAAATATCTTCAAGAAAATCAAATGTTTTCCGAAATCTCTTTTCAAAATTATTTATTTAATTGAATTAATATTAATATACCTATATATACTGTGTATATATATGTAATATAATATAATAATAATAATATATATATATATAATATATATATATATATGCTATAATAATAAAAATAACATATAATAATATGTATATATTATATAATAATAATAATATAAATCTTATATATATATATATATATATATAAAATAATATATAATATATATATATATATATATATATATATATATATATATATATATTAATGTGTTATTTATAACCTTAAACTATTTGGGCGGGGTAGTGGTACGTACAGCCTCCTCATTCACACCCCCTCTCATCTCGCCTTCACCCACCTCCTCCACCCCCTCTGTCCTCATGGCCTTTCTCACTCTTTATCCCCCCATCCCTCCTCATCAGCATCTCCTTTATTCCATCCATCCACCTCCTTCTTGGTGTCCCCCTTCCTTCCTTTATCCTCCGCCTCCCAAACTCTTCTAACCACTCTTTTTCCTCCATTCTCACTAAATGCCCATACCATCTTAACATTTCCTTCTCCGCTCTTCTCACCAAGCCATTCCTCCAATCACATCTCTCCCTCACCACCCTATTCCTAATCCTCTCCCTTCTGCTAACCCCACAAACCGCTCTCAACCCTTCACTCAAATACTTCCAACTTTTTCCTGGACCTGGCATTCAACCCCCACGTTTCACACCCGTACAATACCGTTGGTACACAGATTTTCTCGAACATACTTATCTTGACTTTCTGTGATAGATCCCCCCTTTCCATATTTCTCTCAGACCACTCAAAGCTCTCATTCCTTCTACTTATTCTCTATCTCCTCCTTCATCCTCTCACCCAACTCCATCCCTAAATATCTAAAAACCCTTACTTCTTCCAATACTACACCCTCTACTCTCCTCTAACACCTCCTCCTCTACACTCTCCTCCTCCTCAAACACTAACACTTTTCTCTTACCTGGATTTATTTTAAGCCCCTTTTGCCCACACATTCTCTCAAACTCCCCTCACCAAATACCTCAGCCCTTCCACATTCTTCGCCACTAGGGTATCGTCCGGAAACAGTATCATGTTCACTTCCCTTCTATCATTCCCATTCATCAATTCCACCCCCCTCCCCTCCCTCACCATTCCTCTGCAAACACTCTCCATAAACAGATTGAATAGCCACGGCGACATTACACACCCCTGCCTCAATCCACACACCATCCCAAACATCTCACTCTCCTCTCCTAACACTCTCACACACATTCTACTATTCCTATAAAAAGCCCTAATACCTTTCCCTAAATTACCCCCCACCCCATTTTCCTCCAACACCCTCCATAATTCCCCCCTATTCACTCTATCATATGCTTTCTCTAAATCTAAAAAACACCCATACACTTTCCCTTTCCTCTCTATACTTTTCTCCACAAGCATCTTTAATGTAAACACTTGATCCACACACCCTCTTCCTTCCCTAACCTCCTTGTTGTTCCCCCATTCTCCCCTCCGTTAAACCTCTTACTCTCTCAATCAGTATTCTTCCGTACACTTTCCCTACCATACTTAAAAGACATATACCTCTATATTTCCCACATTCCATCCTATCCCCTTTCCCCTTATACAGAGGAACCAAACAACCATCCTCCCAATCCTGTGGTACCTCACCACTCCTCCAACATATGTTATACAATCTATACAGCCATTCCTCCACCCCTCTACCTCCCTTCTGCAACATTTCCATTCTCCACCATCCAGACCTGCGGACTTCCCTTTTCTTCCTTCAAGGCCTAATAATTTCCTCCATTTGTATTTCATCCTCCCCCTCCTCCCCACTTCATTTCCCATCCCTCACCTCTTGCATTTCTTCCTCCCCTACCACCACCTTCATTCAATAGTCCACTAAAGTACTCCCCCCACCTCTTCCTCACCTATCCTCTCCTCCTATCCCTTCCCCCTCTCCTTCCTTAATCCTCTCCCCCAACCCCTCCTTCTTCTTCCTTTTTTATTAACTTCTTTCCAAAACATCTTACTCCCCCGATTCAAAATTTTCCGTCACTCTTCTACACCATTCCCCTTTTGCTCTTCTCTTCGCCCCCGCCCTCTTTGCTTCCCCTCTAATCCTTCTATATTCCTCCCAACTATCTTCTCTCCTACTTCCCAACCATTTCACATAGGCCTCCTTTTTCCTTTTTACCACCTCACTCACCTCCTCACTCCACCATTCCTCCCTTTCCTTCTGCTTGCACCACCCTTTTACTCCACATACCCTTCTAGCCTCTTCACATATTGCCTCTCTAAATCTCTTCCACTCCCCCTCCACCTCCCCAATTCCCCTCCCTCTCACGTCTCTCCACCTGTCCTCCCATACCTCTCTAAACTCCTCCCACACACTATCTCCTCCAATTTTCCACCTTTATCACTTCCCTCTCCTCTTTTCTCCCCTCTCCTAACCATCACCTCTCCTCCCACCCATATCCTAGCAACCACCAAATAGTGATCCACGATATCCCCCGCCCCTCTAAATACATTTACATCTAATAATCTATCTCTATCCTTCCCCATTTACACACACATAATCTAATAACGCCTTCCCCCCGTTATCTCACTCTTCCATGTATACTTATGATTCTCACTTTTTTTAAACCACGTATTTCCCACTATCATTCTTCTTTCGACACACAACTCTATCAGACTTTCTCCATTAGCATTCCTCTCCCCTACCCCAAAGGGTCCTATTATTCTTCCTACCTCCTCCCTTCCCACTCCTGCATTCAAATCTCCCAATAGACAAATTTTTTTCATTTACCCCAAAACTTTCCCCAACACTCATTCAGCTCCTCCCAAAATCTTTCTCTCTCCTCCTCCCTCGCTCCATTCACTGGTGCGTACGCATATACAAAAACCCACATTTCCAACCCGAATTTCACTTTTACCCACATAATCCTAGAACTCACCTGGTTACACAGTCTCACCTTATCCCACATCTCTTTCCTCATAATATTCCCACCCCTTCCCTCGCCCTCACTCTCGTTCACCCCGAAATCCTTAGCCTGCTGTATTCTCCAAAATTCATCTCCCTCTTTCCTTTCAAATTCGTTTCTGTTATCCCTAGCACAAGAAACCTTTTTTCCTCAAAATTCAACGCTACTGCCTCACACTTCAAATCCTCGTTTACCCCTCTCACATTCATACACCCACCCTGATTACCACTCTCCTCCTATCTTTTCCCTATTTCTATAGATAACTCACTCAGGTACGCTTTATGGGACCCCCCACCCTTGGTACTTCCCAACACTTAGGGCTACCACCCCGCTCACCAACCCACAATAGCAACAACAAAATACGTTAAAATAATATAAGACACAATAAAAGGTTAATTACTTAAAAACTCCTTAAAATCACTTCCAATAATAAAAAAAAAAGGTTAAAATGACAATTTACGAGTAAATATAAATATACCTGTAAAAAATATAAAGTATATATATATATATATATATATATATATATATATATATATATATATATATATATATATATATATATATATATATATATATATATATATATATATATATATATATATATAATACAACTTATTCTTCTAGAAAATCAATTATTTTCTAAAAATTTCTTTCGAAAATATTTATTTAATTGAATTAATTAAATGTATTCCTTTTTTATAATTAAAATTATTAATTAATTGAAATTATATTTAATTTTCATCCTAAGTTTTAAGACTTTCAGTGGTTTTGACTTACATTTCTAATTTTAGCTAACCCCGGCCCCGGTCGGTCCCTAATATACACACACACCCTTTACCTTTACATACCCTGGCCACCCTGTCTTCAGGGCCGCCACACTGCTTCAAGGTACCCCGCCACCTCGGCCAGTATCCTTCATAGATCTACCAGGGCTGAGATGTTCCAGATTGCTCTGAGTTGAGTTAGAAAAACAGGTCAGAAGGAAGTGAGAGACTGTTTTTTGGCCCAGGTTACAATTTGGACAAGTGTTTGAAATGGCTTGATTTAAATTGAATCTGTGTTTGTAGTACTGTAGGTTTGGGTGGTGGCCGCGTCTTAGTATGCCCAAGGATGTTTGCATAGATCTGGAGAGCGAGTTGAATTCTGTAGCTATTTCGGGTGGATGTTCGTTTAGTATGTTAGTTGGTCTGTTTCTTTGGTAGTTTTCAGTTAGGAGGGTGTGGATATGTTTGGTGTGTGATGTGTTATTATGAGAAGGTGGGATATTGCTTAGAATTTGTTTATAGAATTGTGCTGGAGAGGAAGGGGTTGTTTAAGTCTGTGGTAGGTAGGATTAGAGAGTGCTGCGTGACATGGGCGTTGGGGTGTTAGTGTTTTGGCAAAGAATTGAGTGCCTATCATTTTCCAAGTGTTTGTCTATAGGTAGGATTTTAGTTTCTTCGTGTATATGTTGTATGGGAGTTGTAGAGGGACATCCTGTTATTATTCTGAGTTCCTTGTTTTGTGTAATTTATAATTTTTCCTTATTATTTTTGGCTAGGAGCGAGTGCCGTATGGGAAAGGCTTAATTTAGAGTGGGTCGGATAAATTGCTTATAGATTGTGGTGGCTATTTGTTTGTTGTTTGTGATTTCAGTATTGGCTATGATCCTTAATATATTTAGTTTTTTTGTTTGCTGATGAAGTAATGTAGTCTGTGTGTTTTGTGAAGTTTAGACGAGTGTCGAGTGTGATGCCTAAGACTTTGGGAGTTTTGTTTAGTGGGATTACCATGTTATTTAGGTGGATTTTGGGGTGTGAGGATCCGAGTTGTCTGTCTGTGGTGATTAGAGTGATCAATGATTTGTTTGGTGAGGCGGACATTCTGTTGTCGGTTAACCATGTTTGGATTAGACTGATGTATTGTTGTGTCAGACTTGTTGCAGTGTTTAGGTTCTTATGTGTAGTGGCTATGGTGATGTCTATGTAGGCTGTAATGTTGGTGTGGTCTGTTTGTGGTTGTGGGAGATCGGCAGTAAATAGGTTGAAAAGTGTGGGGGACAGGATTGTTCCTTGAGGTACTCCATTGTTGATGTTTACAGTTCGTGATTTGATTCTGTTGATTTTAGTTTGTGCTATTCTTCCTGATAGGAAGTTAGATATCCATTTTTTAAGATTTGTCGAGATGTTGGGAGTTTAATATTTTGTGAATTAGGTTGTGTTTGGGACTGTGTCGAAGGCTTTGTTGATGTCGATTGCGATGAGTATTGTTTTGTGTGTGCGTGTGGAATTTAGGCAGTTTATTATGGGTTGAATGATGTTTGAGTGATGTGGTTGGAATCCGTGTTGGAACTTTTGTTTGGGGATGTGAGGGGCAATTTTAATCAGAATAAGTTTTTCAAGAAGTTTGCAAAATGTAGATAGCAGTTATATGGGATGATATGAGGAGGGGTTTGAGGGGTCTTTTCCGGGTTTTAACTTTGGTATTATAATTGCTTTTTTCCAGATGTGGGAATAAAGTTTAGATTGATGGAGCTGTTGAGTATATGTGCCAGTCGTGTTAATGCTGTATTCCCTAGGTGTTTTAGGTGTTTGTTTGAGATATTGTCAGGGCCTGTGGCTGGGGAGTTTTTAAGGGATTTTATGGTGTTTTTTTTAGGTCTGCAATGGTTGTTTGTATTGTTTGGCCTTGGTTGCTTTTTGTTTTTTTGAGGGTTTTAATAATTTTCCTGTTTTGTGGGTTTGTGGCTTTGTTTAGCGAAGTGTGTGGCTAGGGTATTTGCGAGTTGTTTGGAGGTTTGAGGGTTTTGTGAGGTTTGATTTTTGATGGATTCCTGTGTGCGTGGTTGGGAATTGTTTGAGTTTTTCGGGATGTTTATCGTTTTCCACATTCTTGTGTTGGTGTTTTTGGAAGTTGTTAGAGGAGTGCGTTTTCGTTGGTTTGTGATTTGAGTGTTTAGTGTATTGATGTGTATTTGAGATGATTGTGATTGAGCTGTATTTCTGAGAGAATTGCGTTGTTTGATTAGGTTTTCTATTTCGGGGGTTAAGGTTGGATTGTATTTTTTAAAGAATCCTTTGGAAATATGTAGGTTTGCGGCTTTTTGTATTGAGTTAGTGAGGTTTTGGATGGATTTGTTGAGGGTGGAGGTGTTGGTGATGTTTAGAGAGGTAAGTTGTTTTCTATGTGGTTAGTTTTACCAGTCTGCTTTTTTTGTAATTTGTATTTGTCTTTCTGAGAGGGGGTGTGATTTATTGGAGTTTTGATATTTAATGATAATAGGGAGGTGATCGGAGTTTAGGTCGGTTAAAGTGGACCAAAGTAGTTTGATGCGTAAATTGGGTGAGCAGAACGTTAGGTCTGGTGGAAGTGTAAGTATGATTAGTTTGAGGTGAGATTCTGGTATGGTGGTTTGGGTTGTTGAGGATGTTCAGGCTTTCAAGGTTTGAGAGGATATGAATGCCTCTGGAGTTGGCAATTTGAGCGTTGTACCATGTTGAGAAGCAAGAAAGATTTGGTTTATAGTTATTAGGTAAGTGTGGTGAGGAATGTATATGTTTATTAGATTGTGTGTTTTTTTGTTTATCATTATTGTGAAAGATTTGAAGTTTTGTAATGCTGTCTTTTAGTAAAGTGGAGGAGTATGATGTGGTGTTAGTGTAGGGAAGTGAGTTATGTATGAGAGTTAGTAGGGAATGATTTTTTTGGGTTTGTGGTGAATGTGTGGTATTATATCCGTAAAATTTTAGGTCTGGAAGATTTTCGAGCATGTGAGCTTCTTGGATCATTGCTATGTTCATATTGTGGGTCTCAGGAAAATTTTTATTTCATTGCTTTCGTTGTGAATCTCATTTATGTTGATTTGTAGAATGTTTATTTTGGGTTTTGGTTTGTTTGTTGTAGGGTTGTTGATTATTTTAGGTTGTGTACAGACTTGGCAGATCCAGATATGTTGTGAAGTAAGGAGAGTTGGGAAGGGTGAGAAGTGCTTATGTATCCTCTGCTAGCATTGACTGCATCGGATAGAGTTTCGTCTTACAGCTTTACTGCAGATTGGACACGGCCAAGCTCCTGGTCCCGGGTTGCTCTCTATGTCTCCGACTTTTAGAAAAAAAGCTGAGGCAAGTGCCGGGAAGGATGCCTCAGAATGAGAAACAAAGGGTGAGAAATATAAAGAGTCCTGACAGGTCTGGGGATGGTTTCCTCCGGTCGAGGCGGCTGCAGGAAACCGCACAATATTCTTGCGGGGGGGGAGGCGAGAGAGATTTGAGGAACTCCATCTGTTTGGTGAATTTCCCGCAGTAAAACGTCGAGCACATACTCCCTCTGTATACCATATATATATATATATATATATATATATATATATATATATATATATATATAATATATAACTATATATACTATATATATATATATAAATATATATATATATATATATATATATATATATATATATATATATATAATAACTATATATATATATATATATACTATATAATAATAATAATATATATATATATATAATATATAATATATATATAATAATAATAATAAAACTACCTTTTAACGTGCTTTATCCCCTATTAAGAGGGTAACACGGGGGACCACAGGAAATCGAACTTTAAGGCCGGCTATCCCAAACCAGCGCCACCAACGTGTTAGCAGTCAAGTTTTAATTCTTGCCCCCAGGTAGATAAAACCCAACTGTTACGCGGAGGATTTGAACCAGCGTCCTCTCGTACGAGAGGCGGTGACTCAACCTCCTGCGCCACGAGGCGTTATTATATATATATATATATATATATAT
>JABUQX010096298.1:37500-50000 GCA_015478945.1 Trachelipus rathkii
TGTTTTTAATGTTTTTTTTTTAAATTATCCTGTCAAATTTTTATTCATAATATATTAAAATATTAAAAAAAACTACTACTATATTTTGTGGAGGATCAGATTTGGTATGACGATTTTTTTATATCTACGATATAATATCTTAGACTGCATATATAGTAGCTATAACCAGTCTGTCACACAAATAAAAACTTAACTTTTTTCTTCGACAATAAAACGTTTGAACTAGACGCGCGTCGTCTCCTTTCTTATAAATTCTTACGATGAAGTTCGAGTAGGTGGCGTTTCACAACATCATTCATGTTCATTATTTATTGTTCATGTGCTCGGTCCTAAAATATACATTTATGGAACAGATTTTCTTTTGTTTTTATTCACAGCGAGATAATGAATTGCTGCCCTGGTTAGTGGGTTTTCCAATTTTATATTTCTAGATTCGTTTTTAGGTTCAAAACTCTTAAGAGCATAAAAATAAAACTACTTTTATTGATAATTAATTTCACGGTTTGTAGGATTCGCACTACCAAACTGACAGTATATGAATTAAGCTCTGGAAATGTAATTGGACAACTACTTCCTAGCTTTCGTAAGATGCCCTATAATTAGATCCTTGATGTCGAAAAAAGAAAGATCTTCACAAATTTTTTTTTTTTTTTTGGTTTCAAATTGTATAATTTAAAATCCATAATAACTTTGATGACAAGAAATTATACACCTAATACAATTTAGGATAATATTTTACAACTAAGGGCCTACTCAGTTTTACTAACCTAAGAATCTTTAATTAGGTTTGGTTAATTAAACCAGTGGTTGCAGAATTCTCTTGGGGTATTACTCAAAAATACCCATAGTTATTTATAAACTCTCAGACTTGAAAGTTAAGGAAATCCAACTAAATGCTTTTAAAATTCTAACATATATGGTAAAAATATTTTTCTTAAATTTCACTAAATCAGTAAAACACATCAATAAAATTAAAAATAGTCTATCGTTCCATTTGTATTGAGACTACAGTCATACAAGCTGAAAAGTATATTATACCGGTATCTACTTTTTAAATCAACTTGAAAAATAAAGCAAAAAATTACCAAAATAATCAAAGGAAAAATATATTGCATGAAATATGAGAATAATAGTCAAAATTAATAATCATTATGGAGCAAAAGAATTTAAGTGAAAGCTTTTTCACCTCGAACTTTGAAAAAATGATTGGTTTCATTCTTGATAGTGGTGGCTTTAGAGGGCAGATTTTGGGGAGCTGCAAATGTAATGGAAGTAGAATTGATGATAATGATGGTTTTGAATAACATTAAAAGCATAAATGCTTTTGCAGTTGGAAATTTTTATCTTTTTGATTATTTACAGCCCCCACCCTCACAAGTCTGTGTTCTAGAGCCTCCTCTGATTGATGCAACATTAAAATTAAGGATTTTTGATGTCGGAGCAATTTGAGTCTGTCTTTGTTTTTAAGTTTGAGAACGGAAAATTCTTGTTCGCAGAGACAGGTTTTGCAAATGACAAGAGCGTTTTTTCACTTCCTCATGTGCAATTTTGAAAAGCTTTGCAGCCTTTAATCTCCAAAAAAAATCATATCTGTCTTGTTCTTAAATTCATTGCCTTGTATAAAAGTTCAAGAAGTGCCTCTGCCAGTGCCCCAAGCTCTTCTGGCATATATACAATTTCACAGTTTGTAAGATTCACACTATCCAACTGACAGTATGTGAATCAAACTGGAAAGTAAATCAAAGAACCATTTTCTAGGTTTTGAAAGACTCTTTCTAATTAGATTCTTGACGTCACCAAAAGAAAGATCTTTACAATTTTTCAAAAAACACTTAATATAGAAGCTTAGATCTAAAGTCCGAATACTGAAATCATTTCTCTCTCCAAAATGACATTGATATTTTAAATATCTTGAAACCCCAAATATATATAATAACTATAGTATCCCCCTTAGGGGGTATATTGAATCTTGTGGTGTCATGCTCTAGGTACAACTTAGAGGAACTTAGATTACCAAAATAATCAAATATATTGCATGAAAAATATGTAATATTTTACTTCACCTGGAAGGCCACTACCTACCCCCAGCGATTCGTTGCTTGGCACGCCCTCGACGTCCCAGGCTCCCAAACAGTTGGGCAGCCCCGAAAAGGTGCCCGTCGTCCTAGTCCTCATTTGTTTACTCCATATGCTGCTCCCATTCCGGGACTGCCAGCTGACACAACATGACACAATTTATTTCGATCCACCACCTCCAAGGCTCTTACTGAGCAAAGAACCATTATTCTTAGCGATGCACTTGAAAAAGCTTTAGAGAGTTGAAGACCATTCAGTCACGTTAATGAGAAATGGGTCCCTTCTTGTTCAAGCTACTACCCGGAGTCAAAGTTCCATCTTATCTTCCTTTAACGTCTCTCGGAAACATCCCTCTTATTTCCACTCATGATGAAATAAGAAACATCCAAAGGTACTATTTATCCTTTAGAATAATGATTAGAACCAATACTAGGAGGGCTTTGTGCATCCCTTCGTGCCTTAGTACTAATATCTGCATTTGTCACATCTTTTAGTCTTCCACTCCCCTCATTTTTTGAATTAATTGTCTACATATTTCAATCATCTTCCTCCACCACAGTTTTTATATATATATATATATATATATATATATATATATATATTAATAATATTAATATATATTTAAATATTTATATCTATATATATAATAAAAATAATATATATATATATATAAAAATATATATATATATATATATATAATAATAATAATAATAATAATAATAATAATATATATATATATATATATATATAATATACGCTAATACTATAGTATTTTGCAATTTTCACCTCTGACACAATAGTAGCAAAAACCTTCCCAGCCATCAATTGAATAAACTCATTGCATGTTGTAGAAGACAGGTATGAAACATTACCTTTACCAACATTTCCGAAGCGAGATAAATGACCTGCTAAAAATGGGTCGAACTCTGCCAAAATCTCAATACATCCAAGGAAATTGTCATTTTGAGGAGAGCTAGAGCCGATTATTTCATTTTCACCTCTAAAAGCAAGTCCACGTTGTGCAAGAAATTTCAAGACAGCAACAACTCTACGTAAAACATTTTTCCAGTATTCACATTCTCTTTCATACTGGGTGTGCAGCTGTGAATCAATATGTACTTGTTTTCGGGCTAATAATGTAGATTGGATAACACTATTTCGATGGGCATCACTATTCTCATGTTCCAAGATACGGTTAGCATGTTTCCAGTCATTAAATCCTAGAGTGAAGTTACTGTCCTGGGTATTAAATAATTTGCACACAGAGCAGTACACTTTACCAGACGATTCGGAAAACAATAGCCACACTCGTTTAATGGTCTCACTATTCGTAAGCTGTCGAAAAAATCCACTGGGATTCAAATACCGAGTTCTTCCATCCTCATAAACTCTTACTGATTTTTTGAAACTAGTGTCTGCATCCACTTTTTGTTCAATATTTTTGTTAATAAATGATGAACGGAATTCATCAGTTATAATGCCAGGCCATGTTGTAGGGTCTTCGTATTGTAGAGTATGAGTAGTAGTACTAGATGGCACTTCTGCTTCTGTACAGACTAAAGTTTCAGCGGAATCATCATCAGTTTTACCCGAAGTGTCTTCTTCAACAGCTAGAAATATAGGAGTAGTTGTACATTCCGAAGCTGTACTGCAACTACTGACATTCTCAGTAGTTCCCTCATATGTCTGATATCTTCCGAGTACATGCCACATCCTTCAGTCGCCTTTCTTCTTTTTCTGTTTTATTTTTACGTTTTTGCGCTCCACTTATGTACTTCTACCGATATCACGATCTCTTGCAGCCATTATCTATCTCTGAAAATGAGCCTATAACTTTTGAAGCTCTGTATTCGACGAACTATAATTACTATTCACCAAATGACAAAAATTTTAAAGGAAACTGAAAACAGAAGCGTTTCGTTTCGGAACGTTCTGACTCAGAACGATCCGAAACGTTTTATTTCTCAGAACTCTTTCGAATGCGCTCTCAAAGAAATGCAAGAAAGTTTCATAATAATTTTATTATATATATATATATATATATATATATATATATATATATATATATATATATATATATATATATATATATATATATATATATATATATATATATATATATATATATATATATATATATATATATATATATATATATATATATATATATATATATATATATATATATATATATATAAGACATTATAAAAATTTCTTGCACAGCTTTAAACACACATTCGAACGAGTTCTTAAGCGAAAATATAACGATTTGAAACGTTTTTACTTTGTTTCTTACACGTTCGAACTTTGATTTTGTGCTAAAAGAGTTTCAAGACATTTTCATATTTTTTATTATTATTATTATTATATATATATATATATATAATATATATATATATATATATATACTATTATAATAATATGTATGTATATATATATATATTATATATATATATATATATATATATATATATATATATATATATATATATATATATATATAATAACTATATATATATATAATATAATGACATTAATTTTTTTTATATTAATATATATATATATATATATATATATATATATATGTGTGTGTGCTCTTGATCACAAAAACCCAGAAAATGAGCAGTTTTAAAATTTTGAAATATTTTTGAAAAGCGTGCTAAAAAAATAGGTTACAGGCTTCTAAGCGCGGGGCCATGGCCCAGTTGGCCCATTGGGTAATCCGGCCCTGCGTAAGAGGCCTACATCTATGTCCCCTAATCCGCCTCCCACAATTACTCAAATTCTTGAAAAAGATTTCCCTAAACAGAAACAAAAATTAAGCACCAAGCTAAAGATTATTCGCTTAAATACAAAACAACCGAATTTCTAAAGCAAAACACCGACCCCAGATGTTAAAATACAACTCAGAAGAGACCTAGCCATAAGTCTATTCTTGAGACAAAAGCAATGACATCAATAGATTATACCCAAACATTCACAGCTATCGAACAACCCACCAACCAACCCTCTTATAGCTTACAGGATTATTCCAGCTCTTCCGAATCCTTCTATAACTTCTCTTCCGAATTTTCTACCACGGCACTCCCTAAAGGATTATATGCCTTAGCGCATGAAATGGATTATAGTTCCTAAATGGAGCCTGAAGTGACGACCACTCTCTTTCTAATGCTTCCTGCGTTTCCGAGAGAGATGAATGAAAAACCCGTTCAACGCAAATACCTCAAGCCCTCCAAGCGTTCTGGATCTTTTTTGCTGTATGAAAGGGGACCCAGATGTCTCCCACCTTAACTCAACTTGTCCAGTCTTCCAAAATCACCCACTTGATGACCCACCTGATGACTCACTGGCAAAGTCTCCAGCAATAGACTTACGTAACCAACGGATCCCATATTGAATCGCAACTCTAACTCCCTTACAAAATGGTGACACTTTCCCGGTGACATCTTCCTACACTGTCTCCATGGAAACCGTTTTATATTCTCCACCCATTTCTGAATCTGTTTGCTTGGCAACTGCTGATATTACTCCCATTCCTAAACATGAGCATTCCAGTTGCTCCTCTAACGATCAACCAAGTCTACATAATAACATGGACTTGGCTGAACCCAACTTACTTCGCATTCATGGCGAAGCTCATCCACCAAATATCACAGAAAACTCACCCCCAAATCGGCTCGTCCAACCCAAATATCTGTTGTACTACTATTCCTTACCACCAGGATTTGTTGCTCCTGGTCGGGACCCAGGTCTCAGCCTTTCCACCACGTCTGTATCCACTTGTATCCACTTCCAACGTTATCCCTAGCCACTTAGAGACAATTGTCTCAAAAAGACCATCCTCATAATATTCATAGCAACGCAGCATAGCCACATTCCTTCAATGGAATTGTCGTGGCTACTACTCTAGTTAGGAAGAATTTGTTCAACTAATAAACATATGTACGCCAATGTGCATATGTTTGCAGGAACCTCGACTATGTTATCGCGACTTCTTCCAACCGTCGGAATATAAATCACCGCTAACTTTCTATAGGAAGAGGTGACAATGATAGGGAAGGTGCAGGAATACTCATTCATAAATCTGTCCACTATTCTCCAGTCTCTCTTCGAACTAGAGTTCATGCAGTGGCAGCCCGAGTCCATCTGTCCACCGACCTCACTGTCTGTTCGATTTAATTGGCTCCATGTTGTGAGTTTACCAAGGCCGAGTAGCCGACCTTTCTAAGCAGCTACCCACTCCGGTTATTATTCTGGGAGACTTTAACCTTCGCCACCCCTATGGGGCGACTCGTCACCTCGTTTAAGCCTTAGATCCTTGTTGATCTCCTAACACCCTTTTCCCTAAGATTTCTTATCACAGAACTCCCAGCATATGAACTTCTAGATACACACTCTTCTTCCTGAATAGATATTTCCTTTTGCATCCATTCTCTTATGGATCGCTTTATCTGGTCCCACTTTGATTACTTATATGATGGTGATCATTGCCCAATAGCCTTAAATGAACTTACGCCGAGCCCAATGTTAAAATCTCATTCCCGCTGGCGTTATGATTGAGCAGAGTGGGCTCCTTTTTATCAGGCCACAGCTATCCTACTTTCTCCCTTCAATAAGCGGTTTCCGACCAATAATACTGACTTTATCTTTTTCCTGCAAGTTATCACCATAGCAACAGAAGCTAGCGTCCCACGATCTTCCGCCGGTAGTCGTTTGGCAACCCTTTGGTGGTCCCAAGAGTATGCACAAGCTAACCGGGAGAAGAAAAACCTCTACAGGCAATACAAACGTCCCCTCACCACCCCAAACATGATTATTTTTAAAGCAGCTTAGGAGAGATCTCTTCGAATTAATCGCCAAACACCTAAGCAATACTTTTGAACTTATACTTTGACTTGCAACTTCACAACTCCCCTTTCTTCAGTGTTGAAAGTTGTGCAGAAAATATCACGACTCTTCTGCATCTCTCCACCCACAGTCCTCCGTTATGAGTCTGATCTTACCGATACGATATCTGCTCCAGCAGCTGTTGCAGATGCATTAGGTTATGGTTTTGCTAGCCACTCTAGAATTTCCCAGTATCCTGAAGCTTTTCAAAAATTGAGAATTAACACTGCACCGCCAGATTTTCCAACAGTGAAAGAGGAAGATCATACCTATAACCACCTTTTTATACTTGCAGAGTTTCAAACTTCACTGACGAATAGCAAGGACGGTCCCCTGGCCCAGACATAATTTCGTATATAATGCTCCATCATATTCACCCCTCTGCTTCAGCGTTCTTGCTGGATCTGTATAACAGAATCTGAATCAAATCATCTTTTCCAGCTATTTGGACTACAGCTTTTGTAATCCCTATTCCCAAACTTGAAAAAGATCCGAAGTTGGCGGACAACCAAAAATAAATTTCACTGACCTGTGATACTCGCAAATAAATGGAGAAAATGGTTTCAGGCCGCCTTTCCCCTGTTCTGGAGAGTCGCCAGGCTTTTTCAATCTTCCAGCTTGGTTTCCGCAAAAATTATTCGACTGCGAATCATGACATCCGGGATGTCTTCTCAACTGGTGGGATGGTTCTTGGTCTTTTGTGACATAGAAAAAACTTATGACGCAGCGTGGAGAACTGGGGTTCTCCTTAAACTCCACTGGATTGGTTTCCGAGGACAGCTCCCTCTCTTTCTTAAATGCCTTCTGTCAAATAGATCCATCCAGGTTCGGTGCTCTTCTGTTCTATCACGTCACTTTACTCTGGATGAAGGCGTTCCGTAGGGCAATGTTCTAAGTGTATTATTGTTTGCTCTCGAATTCAATTACATCGTTATCTCTATGCCAGCGACGGTCAATTTTTCTCTCTATGTTGATGACCTGGCGCTATACATTGCCGGTGCCAGGCTGCCATTTCTTGAACGGCAACTTCAACTAGCTATTGAGAATATTTCACAAAGGAGTAACTCCCATAGCTTCCATTTCTGTACCCACTAAAACCTCAACAGTACTATTTAGGAAAAAGGAGTCGAAGAACAATCCACCTTCCTCCCCCGAACCTAACTTTGCAGGGTTCACCCATTCCTGTAACTTCACAAGTCAAATTTCTAGGATTCATTCTAGATGACTACCTAACATATGCACCGCACATTAAACTCTTGAAAATGACTTGTCATCGCGTGCTTGACCTATTATGTCATCTCACCTCAAAATCTTGAGGTGCTGATCGCAAGTCCCTTTTACGTCTCTATATAGCCCTAATCGGATCATAGTTGGACTATGTCTGCGTAGTATATGGTCATGCCTCCTCCATCTCTACTACACCTGTTAGATCCCATCCAAAACGAAGCGATCCGTATCTCCACTGGAGCCTTCCCATCGTCCCTTCGGCTGAGTCTTGCAGTTGAATTCTATGTGATGCAACTCTTTCTTCGAAGGGAATATATCATGTGAGCAAGTAATCTTCGCTTTCATTACCCAATACCGTCTGCTCTAACACCAATTCTGTAAGAGTTACCTCAGAATCCCCCTTACGTTTATAACACCCTTAACTTCAACATCACTTTGTAAAAGGTGCTACCGTTCTTATGAAGGGTATACACCTTGGCTATTCCCTGCTCCCACCATCTGCCTGGCCCTGACCTCTCTCTCCAAATTCAGCCACCCCGCTGGCTTGTTAAAGACATTATTCTTGTCTCACTCCGCAATGCACGGTTCATTTACTCCAGTGTTTACTTATGGCTTTAAAACAGATGACAGTGTGAGTGCTTCTGCGGTCTTTCCTGACCGCAACCTCTCCCATACCCTCCCCCCTCATGCTTCCATTTTACTGCAGAATTAATTGCTATAATGATTGTTTCTCTCAATTTATATTCTTTAACCAAGACCACTCTTATGTCTTTATTCAGATTCGCTCAGCGTCCTCCAGACTTTTAAAGGCCTTAATTCTAAAAACACAATGATATCCGCTGTACAACAATTTCTTCGGCTGCTCCAATCTTGCAAGAAACAAATTACACTATGTTGGAACCCTGGCAACGAAATCGCTGACAGAGAGGCCAGAATGGCTGCCTCCTCTTTCCGTAGTTGTTGTAGGTGCCTTCTGGATGCCATTCGACAAGGTCGCCTACCATCAACTGATTATTATCTTACTCTCCGACAAAGCTTCCGGTCTTATTGGGAGGCGTGCTGGGAGAGTGATCAGCGAGGGGTGAAACTTAGAAATATAAAGCTGAATATTGGTGAGTGGTCTTCCTCTCACTGACAAAATCGCTTGCACAAGGTGATACTTGCACGCCTCCGTATTGGTCACACTAACATCACTCACAGCCACTACATTTCACGGGATCCTCCTACCATCTACAAATTTTGCCGAGACCATACCCCTCAAACTGTTCACCATATCTTCATTGATTGTCCTCAACTAGACCCCATTCGCCGTCGTCATTTTCCTACTCTATGGTACATAACACATTCTAAAAGGCTATCCCATATCTTGTCTACATCCTTCCACTTCAATAGTAACTATTTTCTCTTACCTTCAAGAATTGAATATTCTTCAAAATATATAATTTTATAATGTAATGTAAGGACAATATATAATGTAAGGACATCTTTTTTTAACTTTTTATTTATTTATTTTGACTGAATATTCAAGTCGCCATCCAAATGTTCTTTTATGACATATTTAAAATAAATATGAGCCACGACCCACATTTTGAGTTGAACATTCAACCCCGTGAAGCCACTTCCTTGTGGGCCGTGGTAGGTCCTGTACATAAAATAAAATAAAAATAATAATAAAATAACTATAGTTTCATTATTTTTGTTTGTGATTACACTGGCCAACAAAAAAAAAATTATTTTTTTTGCTGCCAAGGATATTTTATCGAATTTATAGTATATCGGGTGTGCTGATTTCAGAAATGACATATTTTTCAAGATTTGGCTCTAGTTCTTGAGATACAGGGGGTTCCAGATTTACTCTTATAAAAAATATATCTTTTTAATGCATATTTTACAGTAATATCGTTTATTTTTCTTTTAAGGGGCCTTACGCTTTATCATATACTTATTTTTTTCTATTTTCAGAACACTATGAGTACTTCACGAAGAGCCTGTTTGAATAACCCCAATGTATTCTGCTACATCTGTGGTGAATATTGTCAGGAGAACCAAAGAAGAAACATTACTAACTTTTTGAAGCAAGCATATCTGGCATACTTTGGAATGAAACTCGGAGACCAAGATAAGTCTTGGGCTCCCCATATGGTCTGTAAAACGTGTGTCGAAAATCTACGTCAGTGGAAAAATGGACGAAGAAAAGGTTTAAAATTTGGTGTGCCTATGGTATGGCGGAGCCAAAGAATCACCACAGTGACGGTTATTTTTGGTTTGGTTAATGTGAAAGGTACCATCGTTATTAGAAACGTAAATTTGAGTATCCGAATTTGGAATCAGCAAAGGCTGACCTGTACCACACTCCGAGCGATGTCCCCATCCCAGTGTTCAATACACTTCCAGACCTAGCATTGTCTGATGAAGAACATATCCAGGATTTGGTGTGCACACGTGCAGTTAGTGGTAGTGAATATGAAGAAAGTACTTCTATATCACACAAAGCGCAACAGTTCGCCAGTAAAGATCAATGATTTTAGTAGCGAGAAGTTAAGTCTATCCAAGCAAGATTCTGAGCTTTTTTAGCATCCAGACTAAGTGAAAAGACTGTCTCAAGGGGCGGAATGTAAAATAACTTTTTTCGGACAAGAGAGGTAATACTGTCTTCCATATGTTCATTGAAGAAGAAGACCTAGTGTATAAACTGTAGGAACATCCCTGGACTCCTACTCCAAATGGGCGTTACCTAAATACCGACCAGCAGATTGGCGATTGTTTATGGATATTAACGAGAAGCTTGAAGTGTGTTTTATTGAGCAATGGCAATAGTTATGCAACGATTCCAAATAGGTCACTCACAAAACTGAAAGAGGAATATGAAATATAAGAATGTCTTGCAGAAGGCTTGATATAATCGAATCACTCAGTGGTCTATATGCGTTATTTGAAGAATGGTCCAACATCTTACTTGGGCACAATTAGGCGGATATACTAAGTACCCTGGTTTCATATGCTTGTGGGAGTAGGGGTAAAGAAGACCACTGGGAAAAAGTGTATGGCCTGCTAGGGAAAATATGACTGTAAGTGCAATCAATATCATTAACGAACACTGGTTGACAGGCGGAAATAATTATTTTCCCCCACTCCACATTCAAACTAGGAACTGATGAAGCAATTTGTTAGGGCCCTAGACAAAGATGTGATGTTTCACATATATTTGCAGATTTTTCCAGGGTTGAGTATCGAGAAACTCAAAGCTGGAATCTTTAGCGGCCCTCCAATTCGCCAAATCATCAGGATGACAATTTCATAAATTCCATGACTGATATTAAGCATCTGCCTGGAAAAGTTTTTGTCTTGGTTGTTCAGAACTTTTGGCAACCATAAATCTGCCAACTATGTAGAACTCGTACAGAAAATGCTTTCAGGACTTCAAAAATTTGAATGCTAATATGAGCATAAAAGTTCACTTTCTACATAGCCGGAATGGGGGTCCTACTACTTAGGATGTTATAGTGAGGAACAAAGGGGAAAGGTTTAAGATATAAGGTGATGGAAGAAAGATTCCAAGGAAGATGGGATACAAACATGATGGCAGACTATTGTTGGAGCCTTCAACGTGATTGTCCACATTCTGCACACAGAAGACAATCATATAGACAGCGATTTGTAATGCATTAATTGTGATTTCATTGTACTGAATTGAATATTAGCATTTTATGTACTTACTCATTAACAATTTGATATATATCTTTCGTGTTTTTTTTTTTTTTGTGAATTAACGTTACAACCTAACATAAATTGTTGTTATTAATGTATTTTTGTGACCACCCTGTATCTCAAAAACTAGAGCCAATCTAGGAAAACGGAGGTCATATTCGGAATCAGGGCAACAAGTTACCTATAAAATGACCTTCAAATGTTTTGCCGCAAAATTTTTGTTGGCCAGTGTTATTAAAGTTTTAACTAAATTGTAAATTTGATTACACAGGTACAATATAAGAGACTAGAGATTTTTTTCTCTTTTTATATTTGACAAGATATTACTGAGAACGGGAATCTTTCTAGATTGTAAAAATGTAAGAAGTTAAAATAAACTTCCATAGGTTTTATTTTAATTATTTTATTTTTTATTTATTAATTTATTTAATTTTTTTTGTGATAATTCATTACCGTCCTAAAAATTCGGGGTCAACACAAATGATCTAAACATTTTGTCATGTATGTATTAAAGTGAGAAGTAACCTGGTAAATGAAAAAGCTTTGACGCTCATCGATGTATACAAAAAATTATAAAATAAATTTAATTTGACTACTTATTT
>JABUQX010096299.1:0-43874 GCA_015478945.1 Trachelipus rathkii
GGAGAGTTTAGTGTAAGTATGTATTTAGTAATAGAGCACCCACGCTAGCCAAAGATTTCAAAGTAATAGAAAAGCACTAAACATATATTAAAACCTTTATGCTACGATATCAGTATATATACATCACTTGAACCAGATTTATTTTTCTTTACAATTTTTTTTTAAACTTTTCCTAAGATTTTTAGATATATATATAATAAATATTAAATATATATATATATATATAAATATATATATAATTAATAATATTATATATATATTATAATAATATATATATATATATATATATTAATACATATAATATATATATATAATTATATTAATATTATTATAATATATATATATACTAATATATATATATATATTATATAAATAATATATAATAATATATATCTATATATATATATATATAAATATATATATATATATATATATATATAATATATATATGTCACACCTGTAATTTATTTGTTAATTATTTGTATTGGATTCTAATTTCCCTTCTTATCAATGATAGGAAATCGATTTCGCGTTCCCGATTCGCAACCTTAATAGAATAATTAAAATAATAATCAAAATAATAATAATAATAATAATTAATAATAATAATAATAATAAAATAATAAATAATAATAATAATAATAATATAAGAAATATATATAGCATATATATATACGAAAACTTAATAGTTAAAAATCATGGTATGTAAATGAAATTGATATTTAAGTTTTGTTATATTTAGTCATTATACCTTATATATATATATATATATTATTAAAGTATATATTTTAATTTATTAATATAATAATATATATTAATATATATATATATATAATATATATATATATAATAATTAAGGGGTGACCAATAAATCATCGCGCAATGAGACTGGTTAAAGTCAACACAATATGAGTGTTATGAAAAGTTATGGCATGGATACTAAATATATGTTGGGTCTGAGTAATTACGAGAATGAGTGCGGTGGCTGGTGCGGTGCATGGGCGCGGCGTTGTGCGATTTGATCTGCTATATTTATAATAGTATAAGTATATATATATAATATATATATATTAATCATATATAATATATATATATATATATATAATATATTTATATTATATATATTATATTATATATATATATATAATTAAATATGTGTGTGTGTATGTGTGTGTGTGTATGTTGTGTGAGATGTGTTAGTATTTTTAAATTGTGGAAATATACTTGCAAGACGTTATTTTTGTCATAAAGGTGTTTATAAAAAAAGTACTAAAAATAATTATGGTACGACTTTTATAACTCTAAAATTTATCATATTTTAGTTTTTTATAAATGTTTTTTTTATATAATTATTTATTTATCAATGGTAATATTAAAATTTTATTAACGATGATATTGCTTTTGTGCATTAATCCACCGGATGTTAGGTTAGGTCCAGTTATAATTTTATATTAATATTATCATAATATATTAATATATATTTATATAATATATAATATAATATATATATTATATATATATATATATATTAATATATAATATATATATTATAATATATATATATATATAATTATCATTATATACCGTATATATATTATATATATTATATAATACATATATATTACTATAATATATTATATAATATACTAATATATCTAAACTTTATATAAATATGCACAGAAATAATATTTCTAATATATTTATTTAATTATTAATTATTATACATATATTTTATATATTTGTTAAAGATAAAAAAAAATAACATAGATATGGCGTTTACCTTTAAAAAACCAAATACAAAAATTATAATAAGTATATTACTAATATCAAAATATAGAAATATAACGAGTATATGAAAAAGTAAAAAATCAAAAATTCCAATCAAGAAAACTACATAAGAAGAAGGATAGAGAACATGAAACTTACACATTTATCTTTTGAAGTGGAGAAAACAAGTACAATAGAAATAAATATAAATCACAACACTCCATCTAGTTCATAATTGGTGATTCCGGAAGAGAACGAAAACACCCTCAATAAGATTTTAAGCTTCATAATAATAGCCTACCTGATATTACCTTATTCAGTTGCTAAATTCGAGAGCCTATATCAATGAACAACCACTTATCAAACACTACTGAGGACAGACAATATGTACCAAAAGTCGTATTAGAGATATAATGTGCTCGAAAGAAGGCGAAGTATTATGATACAAGACTGGACAGCACTAGGAACACTCATAAAATAAAGAAAAAATAATGAATGAAAACATAGGAGGAAAATCTTTATGAAAAATCTATTGATTGCTTACAAACTATACTTTATGCATATAATTTGGTGCTCAGCAAGGTTTTGACTAACATGAATGATGAGCATCAAATGACTCTGGAAATATTTAATGTACTTTAATCTACTCTCAGCTGAAATATTATTACGGAGAATTGTAATTTTTTAAATAGAACGCCTTTCAAGGAGTATGTCGAGAGTCCAATGATCATGAAACGTTGATCGATGTTGTCGTATAAAATATCATCTCACAGACAATAGATCAAATAGAATAAAATTTCACGTACAAATAAATTATCAAAATGAATATATACTAGAGTCCTAATAGATATCAGTAAATGAAAATTCAATTATATAAGATGTGTCTAATTTAAGTCAGCTTACACAAAGGAAAATAGTGGAAAGAACTAATAAAAATACAATTTTTTCTAAATTTCAAGAGCTGATGAAACAACCGATATTTCCCAAACAGAAACAGTTTTACACATTGTTATAAGGTTAACGTACATTGGTGGTGATTAGGAGGTGATACTCCACACCACTATTTACTATAATTTAAGAGAGGATTTCTATTAGGATGGGGTTTTGAACGGTGATATATTCTCACAGGAAAGAATTTGGCACAAATGTTAATTTTATGGAGAGATCATTAAGTACTACACCTAATCTATACCTGGTTTATAATAACTCGAATATTTATATAATAGTACGGCTCAATCAGAGCTATATTGATAGTCAAATGACGACCAACATTACATCACATGAGATAGGAGCGTAAATATTACGGCAAGTTTATTTTTAGAACACCAGATCTGTTATCGGAAGAGGTGTCCTAAAGCTCTGTAACGAGCGAGCGAGTGTAAGACACAATAGTTTTCCAAAAGATAAGTTGTTTAACTAACCTATAATATCCTAAAGACTCAAAATTACATTAAGAAAAGTTCATGCTACACAGCGAATCAGAGATCATTATAGCGACATGACGAAAAAGCTCTGAAAATATAAACCCATTTTATTTCACAGTATCGAGAGAGAGAGAGAGTATCCGAATGGCAAGGAGGACGGACACGATCTGTAAGCATAATCACAAATATACCAAACAGTATCTCTTTTCTTATGAACAAGTAAGAATAGGACAAGCAGTAGAAAATCAAACTAAGAAGGCGAGAGACCAAACACATAGATTGATGTGAACGACATGGAGCGGGTATTTTTCCTTTTTAAGAGTGTACGGATCCTGGATGCTCGAGATTGCCTTGAGCTTTCATTGGAAGAATAAATAAATAGAATGACGCCTATCAGCCGGCAGAAAGAGCTAACCCTTCCGTCTGGAATGGCCTTAATTTGAAAGTCCTCCAAATATATCATGTAATTTTACCTTTAATTTATAAGTAACATTTATATTGACCTTTGGGCTTGCGCTACTATGTTAATAAGGTCTCTCTGGAATTGACCCTATTTGCGAGCACTTGCTCAAAAACAGTTACAAAGACTGCTTGGCACATCTGTCAGTGAACGCTATTTATGAGATCTATCAGTGAAGAGAACTATTTTGAGTGCATTCTTACAACGCAAAAATTTTCGAACAAACTTTGACTTCGCACATATAGGTCAATTTGTATGGCCCCAGGATAAATCTTATTCACGAGCAGCACACGCCCACGAGTTTATAATTTTATACGCGAGAGCCTACACCCTAATACTTAAGAAGACAACTTTAAATGTCGTAGCAGCACATCACGCTAATATGTATATATATGAGCGAGAGTAACCCTCATGTAACTCGAGCGACAAGTACTCCCAGCAATAACACTATCTGTGTAAGACCCTCATTCGAGGACAAAGAATGCTGCTTGAGACGTCAGAAACTACTTTGCGTCCGAGCATCTCAGATTACCTATTCTCGCGTTCACTTGATTGAACCCTAATTCTTCGTCTCGCATCATTTGTATTATCGACCTTTCCCTTCAAAATTTTCGAGGCATGCACGCGACTATCCTTTATATCTTTCCATGGGTCATGCTTTAGCCCGACGGTAATTTTTGTGTCCTTCCGTGGGTCAATTTTGGCCCACCCAATAGGTCAATTTTTTTTTTGAGGCTACCTCTTTGGTCTTCCCATGGGTCACTTATCTGACTCTCTACAGCTTACATACGAGATCTCGAGACCACGGCTATAGAGTCGCACCCATATGGTGGATCACATTTATATTATATCGAGCACTCGTGAATAAAAAATCCATCTAACTAATCCAATGCACACCGCTTAGCTCTTCCACACCGCTCACGACACATCAGATTGTGTTCCTGTCTCGAGCAGCGTAAAGTGTGACTGTTAAGTTTTACACACATATAACAAACTCAACCGTATAACTATTCGGATCAGATGTTTTGGCTAAAGTGTGACAAGAGGAGGTTTCCTAACATGCTACTCTCAAGAAATGAATATTCTTTGCAGCAATTCGGTATGATTATCCTACTTTTACAACCACACTCATCAGTAGATAGCACACCCTACTTTCGACACGTTCAAAGCCATAATTTCGTTCCTGACATCCTTATATATACTGTATTTATACCGGGACAATAGTGTTAAGTAGATGGGAGGCTTACCGACAATACAGGGTAATACACGAGCACCCAACACCTGAGTCAACTACACTCAATATCCACGAAAGCATCATCAGCACAGAATCAGCAAATGAAACAACTAATAACTATCCACACATACGATACACTCAAACGACACCACATTCATAATGATCAACTTACAACACAATTCACCCATAAGCAAGGGAATACACTGAGACGATAAATATCACATTCACATTCAGCATAACAGAGATGACATATGACTACACACTGCCTACTATTGAGCATTTATGATTCTCAATGAGTTAAAATTTTGACCTACTAACGGTAAATTTTATTTAGTCACCTCTATCTACGTAGGTGAGACTATTAGCCCTTTTTATGATTCTTATAATCACCTTGTTTGACCCAGAATTATATAATTTATACCGCCCTTATTGACCTACCAATCCATATATATCACATGGAGTTTACAAATATATCTTTTTGACCCCGCTAACTTTGATGGCTTTGATGGTTTCCCTAACCACCGTAAAAGAATCTATTAAGTTGATTAGTTCTAATTATAGATGTTTCTATATGAATTATTCTAATGAGTTGCTAAGGTCGTAGTATACCAGGTGAGTGCCATAGATTAGAAGTGTCACCAATGAAGTGCAATATGAGTATGTCAAGTGTAAGTTAGCCAAATATAGAGTGCCAAGTTAGAAGTTGCCAAATATAAGACTGCCAATAGTGAGTGCCAATAGTGCCAACTATATAATAATTTTACTTGCATAGGATAGACTGATAATCCACTTTTCTAAACAATCGCCTATGTCTCCCTCAGCCCCCTGAAAGACCATAAAGAATACTACTGCGCTTATCGAGAGCCGATTATAGTTCAACCCCTCTACGTACTAAAGCGTTATGAGGAAATCGAAAGGTGTACTCATTACACATCTGGCCTAGAATGCTCCTACTATGAGTTAGTATCATTTCCTCTAACTATATTAAGGCAGTAACTGAATATAATATCTGATAAAGTAAGTCAATAAACTAATTTGAAGACAGTTAGCATTACGAGCAATACTGATTTCAGAGTCCGAGATTCCAGTGACCGCAGAGTCTAAGCCCATATCCGCGTAAAAAACTACGCCGTACTATATTAGCGTGCGCCACGCAGGCGCAATATTCCTACCGTACCCGCTCAGCGATGCGTACTATACTAGTAATCCGACAGAGCCAGCAATATATTTTATACTGCAGCGAGTATAACTGTACGCTATATATACCCGCGGTGCACGTTATAAATCGACAGACGCAAAATTCTCACGTCGAGAACGAAAATATATGAATATCAAATAGTAGGAAATATTATACCGAGCATAAGATGTGCAATTATTTATCATAGAATTTCTTAATATTTGTTGGTAACAAAAATGAAGTCTATATATTAACTAACGGATGCAGTATCAGTTTTATTTACTAACTACATTTACGAAATCTATTAAAAACAAATATACCATTATTAGGTACTCATACCTTAGCGTATGACAGCGAGACAGAAGATCAGTAAATCATAGAGGTGTTTTACTAGAACTATAGTCATTCAATTGCTTATGTATCTTCACTCGACTATATTATGCGCTAATATAAACTTTCATCGCTTTACTGGCGTTTAAGCATTTCGCTTTCTGAGCGAGTTGTTCACTGAAAACTTGTCGACTTCACGACTTGACAGAAATAGCATGTTTAATACTCACTTGCGAACTGCTTTAACTCAACGGTTCATCCAATATCCAAACGTTGTTTCTCCGGCTGTCATATTACTCCATACTCATTCGTGGGTGAATTTAAACATCTACAAGACACTCATGTTTTAAGACTTGACATAGGTTATATAACTACCAGACAGGTAAAAATAAAGCTTAGATAATAGGACCGTACCTATATCAAGGGAAATAACAGGTGACTGGAATGTGCGGTTATTAGAATCTTCTCAATATTGAGCATATAATCTTGCTCTAATATCTAATGTCTGGCGGCATATTATCTAATTTAGGTGTAAATATTTAATTTCACTGAGCTATTAATCATTGTTGTATAACATATTTCCTATAGATCTTACTTGCAATTAACTTTCGATGAGTTAATCATAGACCATCGAGCACTATCTACACTTTGTGCTGCGTTATTCAGGCATTGCTCTTAAGCTCTATTATTATTTATTTAACATTAATGTCGTTTACTAAGACACTATTTTTAATATTTCGAATCTATGAACAATAGAAAATATTTATATAAATCTTTTGTAATTCTTTTTGAGTCATCTTATTAAGTACTCTTTATTATTATTATTAAGTATACTAGTATACGTAAGAAGAAAATAATCAAACCAGACGTTTAGTTGTACCATAATAAAATAATATAACAACTATACTTCATTTTCAGGATACTGACAGAGAGATTTAGTAGCTTGAAAGGTCTTTATTAAAAAAATCATATTTTTTTTTTAATCTTGTCCTTTACAAGAAGTAAAACCATACAATTGATCCATTCACTCTAGAAGCCTGAACGAGTATGGATCGTGGTAGAAGATGTTGAAATAGATCTGGATGCACTGAGAAGTCCGGCTACCATTCGTCTTCTAACGTAGGGCCGAGCGAAGGAGCAGGGTAAACCTTGCCAACTTTACCTTAAAATATTTCATAAAA
This sequence comes from Trachelipus rathkii, assembly GCA_015478945.1. Classification (NCBI taxonomy): domain Eukaryota; kingdom Metazoa; phylum Arthropoda; class Malacostraca; order Isopoda; family Trachelipodidae; genus Trachelipus; species Trachelipus rathkii. The sequence goes on from JABUQX010096299.1 coordinate 7,574, forward strand.
GGAAACAGTTAGACAGGAGTATTTGTAGAACAAACCCTGTTACAAGGACCTTCAAGAATAATTGGGTGTATATAATGTTATCAGGAGAAAAAGTTTCTAAAAGTAATATAAAGAATGCTGTCATATTTCACAAAAAACTGTGCCAAGTATACGCATATTAGATCGATCGATACAATATACCAATGACATCGAAACAATATTGTTTAGAATGAATGTTACATGCCACACGATCAAATTGAAATTCTTCTCCCACTCGAAATTACGTTACCCAGCAAGGTTCACAGTTCATTTCGACACTGACCATGAGTCTAATATTGCTCTAGTTTCTATTTTTCATAAAGCAGTAATTAATTTTTATCAACACGCGCAAGCATATGCAGCAAGTGTTGTCTTTAAACAGAACACCCAACACCACGCTCATTACTATCTGCGTGGCATACGTATTGGAGAACCCACGGTAAGAACGGGATGGACATGAAGTCAGATCATAAATGTATTGCGAGCAACTCAAATGTTTTCCTCTTCTAAAAGGAAAGAGTTCTCATAAAGTATATAAAGAGGTTTCACGCAGCCCCCAACCGAGTTATTTTGTGTCTGAAACTTTCACCCAAAAACATCACCCACAGATGTGTTGCTCGATCCGAAGCATCATCTTCACCCTATGAGTATAGTGACAAACTGATACATACCTGACTAGGTCGAGGGAGTCTCTAAGTTTCGAAAACGATTTTGACGCTATTCTTATAAAAACACAATTTAAAAAAGGCTAAACGACTTCTGAATAGTAACGTGTAGAATACTATGATGTGAAGATGACAACATTGTCCAAGTGTGCCGAATATGTTGAAGTGACTGTTTACACAATCATATAAGGAAAAATGCCTCTCGTTAAACACTCACGGAGAGCTAAAGCTACGTCTGTCTACTAGTAGATAATCATCATGAAGAGAACCTCCACTGCTCAAAGCATAAAGGAAATTCTGAAACAATCAAAAGAAGTTAGCTAAACAGATGAGGAAAGTAGGGGTGATGTGGCCTACCAGTGATAATCTTTCATCCTTTACCTCCGTAAATAGTCCCATGATAACTAAGTGGTTGTCCCCCATAAAAGAAGAAGGTGGAATCAGAGGAAAACACTTGCGTAATATTCAATTAATCAGAGTCAGAGCGACATATGCACAAAAATGGAAAGTGTAATAACTCATAAATGTAGATGTGATAAAATGCACTACAAAACACAACGCGTTAACTAGAGAATTTCAGTTCCTCAGAACCGAGGCATCAACGAACCTGCAATAGGACATTACATAAAAACCTAGGAGTAGCGAATGAAATCCATGGTATAATACACTTTCTGGAACACTCACTCTTGTTCCAGAGTGCATAATCCTTATGTCACAGCTATCATACCGTTTACATCAGATCTATCGCCAATTCTACAACAATTATATACTCATCCCCAGCTAATTGAAGGAGAATGGTCAGCATAGACTTAACATGCACACACAAAACTAGACTGTCATCATACACTGCATACCATACCACGTCAACATCACCTCCCGGTAATGCTGAGATTAAAAAACATAGCGAAGAAGCGCTCTACTTCCGTGCAACTACGAACTACCGATTCTAACCGGTATCGCGTGAATAACTATCACCATATAAGTTTTCAGCTGCAGCCTCATAAAACTAGTAGGGTGTTAACTATTATCATCTCGACACAAAACTGTGGAAGACAGATTACCTACCAGGTACTTACAGCACACACGAGTGTACAGAATAACCTTAAAATTCAGAGAGATTTATACAATCGACATCTCATTAATATACAACGCCATCTTATACCAAGATCCGTACAAAAAGTTGATAGATCTTAAAGACTTGCACCTACACTGCCATCCCTACGTAATCCCGTAACCGAGATAATGTTATTATGTTGTATAGTAAGACTAAACTTGCGAAAGCGGAAAAATGCAAGATATATATGTAAAAATATCCTACAGGACCAGGATTACCTAAGTTCTGAAGGTGCCGTAAATCAGCGAAGAGATAAATAAATAATTATATAAACCACCAATTTGAACTTTCAGATGCAACTGAGTGCAAGTCGAGTAAAATATGGGAAGTGGAGTGAAATTACAGGTAACACGATCGAGAGATATCTTGTGCGATTAGATATGCTGAGTCCGCACACAATAAGCTGGAGGACAGAAAGGATCACTGTAAAGGATGGAATGATATCCAATACCACAACTGTCACACGACTTATTAATTCCCCGAAGTTTTTAATCTTACACTACAAGACTGATTCACTATAGAAACAAATTGATGAAGTCATATTCCCTCTGTTACATATTTAGGGCATAAATAAGAGACAACACGTATCTTCTCTAAAAGCCCTCGATATAATTATAATCAGTGATTAACCGAGAGTAGCATACACGCATAAAAAACGCGTATATGAGATTAGGTCATAGTTTACTATATAAAATCTGAGAGTAATTATGTATTCGCATGAATAAATAATTAACTTATGTATGGACCTTAGTTGATAATTGAGATATATCGGAATTGTTGTTAATCAGAAGTATATAACTGCTCATTTTCTAAACATTCTTCTCTTTCTTCTACATGTGCTTCACTTCTTGAAACCGTTAAACATGATTTCATCACATTCTGTGACTAAACTAATATAATAGTATTAACCTAATATAATTAAAACGTAACTGAGCTGTATAAGTGAGGTTTCGACTACTACATTTCACTTAGATGTTCTAAATATAATAATATATAAAATACCTTAATACAATAATTACTATACAAATTTATGTATTGGTTAACCTTAATATTTACGTATTATGCATAGCAAGCACATATATTTCTATCCTGAGCGTGTATTAGAGGAGTTAATACTATACACACTGGCTTTACACATGCCGTCAGATACACGCGAATGAGGAGGCCCTAAGGAGTCGTTCTAGGATATGACTACATACTTAAAACTTACAATATTTCTGAGACCAAATAAAAAATATTTTGTTGGAGTTTACATAGGCATATTTTTGCTATATTTTAAAGGCGGATACCATCACATACTTGGAAGAAAAGAGTTACGGATATATTATAATTGAGAAAGAGGTTGCAGACGAGGACGGAGTTTCATACTCTACATAACCGTATCAGCAATTCGCACACACACACACACTACACCGAGATAAGAGCACGCAACTCTCTGCAGCCTCGATTTATGTCACCACTAGATATTCTAAAAATATATTATCGGACACACATATCTTAAAATATATGCTCACGTTGGAAGAGATAATAAATTGGCTTTCCAGTATATATCCACATTAAGCTGAGACCACACATCACGCACACATTCTTTACACACACACACTCTAGACGTATACACATCACCAACTACGTAGGAGCTCGAGAACACCACACTACTACGACACCACAGAATAAAGATACATCACACACAGCATGCACTAGAATACGCCTGAGTATCTTGATTTATATAGGTATACGAGCGTGAGAAAACACCTAATAACATTTTGACAAATTTCAGAAATGGAATTCAAGGAGGGTACGAGAGTTTTACTAGGAACTGCTCTGGGAGTATGGTATATGGAATAAGCTATTACAATACATTTATTCACGTTAAACAAAGCGGCAATATATTGAAAGAGTAACAGCGTATCACATTCTATAAAGAATAAGCTAAATGCATAAGGTAATTTATTTAACACAAAATGAATAATTTTAAAATATATTGATATTAAATATAACTGGACGATCTGGCTTATTCTTATAACAGGTCTTACCATAGAACAATAAAGACAACTCTATCACCTTATATAAAATTCAAATAACATAGAGCCTAGAGAAATGCTACTGTACAATGAAAAAAATAAAAACACAAATAAAAATTAATATACATGGAAATACGGTAAACGATATGTAGAGAATAGCTCGACAGAAAGAGAAAAGGTTAGAAAGATTGAGTGAAAGACGGTGTGAGTAACTGACGGATAAGTGATATTGGTTAATCTCATGCTTGAAATTCTATATAACAAACAAGTACCAGTGAGAGATGAAAAATATATAAGATTATGCACTTGAAAAAAATTAAAGATATAGGTGAGAAAAAATAAAAGAAACTATAATATAATACATCACAAAGAATACAAAGACAAATATTATAGATCACTATCATATGAAAATCCACATGAGAGCTACAATAAAGATCGGAGATATAAAATTTTGAAAAGGCATCGATTCGAAAGCAGTATTAAGAGGCATCACCATCTAAACACGTACCTGGGCTCTGCACCATGGAGGGCGCACCTGCATGTGGCCTTTAGAAGATTATAATACTTAGAAATAACATAACTAGTCAAATTCTGTATAAGGTAAAAAGAATATTAATTTATAAATAAGTCACAGTATCGTAATCTCATTTTATTAAACAAATATGAAAACAGGCGTAGAGGCAGCTGATAGATCACTCAAAACTTCTATTGAAGTATTCTTGCCAAATTCGTCACACGCATTTCGAGGATCTTATTTCACTCAGTGACTCACAATCTTTCCTGAATTTATACAAGCTGTGTTAAAAGAATAGAACACTTCACGAGATATATAGAACGTATATCAATAGCGAGGAGTAGTACATATTGTATAACTAAACACTACAAGACATAGAAAATTTACACACCACTCTATAATAAAGATATCGGAATCGAAAAATCAAGTAGATATTACCACCTCCAGCCCTAATTTGCTGCTGGATATACTATAAAATTTGCAGGTGTACTAAGAAAGTGTCACGTCATGAATGTGTTGAAACTATATTAAGTCTATAAGTGAAAAGTATACTCATGAAAATCTGTCACTAGTGGTCCAAGGATATTGGGCACAAAAGAGATACTTCTCTTCGAATGAATTTACACTTGCGGTAAGTCACATTTTAAATTCGATGCCTTGCATATATTAATTATAGTATTCTATTTACAAAACGTTCTACAATAAGAATGTATTGTATAGTACCTATATCTAGTAAAAGAGTAAATAAGCTAGATATATTATTTCACTATAACACAAATCATCTAGAATATAAAAGCATAAACATAAGAAAATAATTGTAAAATACAATATATATCATTATCGTATATCAAAAAAGTAGCTAGGTACACCATAGAGACTATCATTCGAAGAAAACCAGGTTACGAAATAATAACTACCGCTTGTTTTCTGCGATACGTTCACCATGGCAAGTATCAAACATATTCGTAAACGGGATTCTGACTGGATATAACTTCTATGATTATTCCCCTACTATGTTGAAAGAGGGTTAATACTACATTCTGGGAAGAATAACCGCATGACCCGTCATGAACAAAAGATGAAGCAGTATCGATACTGCAATTACACAAACCATTTGAAGTGTGGGGCGGAGTCTTATACCCCGTTACATCGGTACTCCATTCTGATAAAATAGTCTTGAAGACGACATAAATCCACCTATGGCTTATTCAGAGACATACAAAAAGTATCGAGCCCACGTATGAGATCATATGTATCCCGAGATAACAGTATGTAAATACTAAAGGCTACCTCTTGAGATTAGTAAGTATGTAATGACCATCTTTTTGTCCCAAATGAAGTAGATATAAAGTTATATACAATTCCCTAAGTTATCAATTATTATTTACACTATCTGAATAGATCCAAATTATTGACTCTGATACGTATTAGATAATATATTATACGTATGCATAAATAAAAGACGTAAAGATAAATCACTTCCCTTTATATAACGGCTTCATTGTTATGAAAATTCATTAAATTAGAAAGATAATAAGCAGATGCATGAATAATTACAGCATAATCGGGACATTATATATAATAAGTAGGATGTAGTCAGATATATAATTTTCATTTCCATAACATAACTCATCACAAGTGTAAAGATAGTATATTACAGATAAGATACTCCTGTAACAAATAAGTATGGACGAAGAAAAAGGGTAATTCAGAGGATTCAAAAATGCAAGAGGGGGTATGGCCTTATGTGATGGATTTTTGCAAGCTATGGAGATAAGTGCAAAGGCCCTCTACTCAGGATATAAAGGGCGAGGGAATATATAGTTCAGATAAATAAGCTATAAGAAATCAAGGTTTGCATAACTATTCAAGATATTGCTTGGATACTAGGAAATTAATCTACTAGTACAGCATTAAATAGTAACGTATTAGGTACCAGATATGTGTATTTCAGAATGAGGAATGTAGTGAATTATAAAGCGTAAAGATAAGAAAGTAGAAATCGTTCAGGACATATTGAGTTCGAGGGATTACAGCCCAGATGTCATAAAAGTAAATAATACTAAAACGGAAAAAAACTCTAAAAAAAAATGTAGATTGATGTAAAACGAGATATAATTACTAACTGATAACTTTTACACTAATGTGTGATATAATGTAGGTTTTTCATGAAATTATATTGATTCAGTTATCACGGAGCCAAGAGAGTCATCGCACACATGACATATAGATGTACATATCACTTCATCTCTTCTAGTTCCTGATTGTTGTAAAGAGTGAATTGGATGCTTACTTCTCCATAACACACCTAAATCACAGATAGCGTTAGCGAGGCCAATACTTATCTCATTATCTATATTCCCTTGGCAGTTATATTACTATCCAATACAGATGTATCCTCTAGGTTCATAATCCTAGAGCTACTTCTAGATCAGTGTAATCTAGATTACCTCTATATGTGATTTTTAATACTATTATAAATAAATACGAAAAATTGACAAATATTACCTGAATATGGTACTAGATCTCCTATAGGGTGATGACATTAATAGTCTATACAGACGATTCCAATATTTATCCTGCATGAATTAATATAGTATACATGTTATCACTCACAATGTATGTAAAGTCTATCTCTTAAACGAACCTTCACTGGTGCATCAGCGGTCTAAATTTATCCTGATTAAGAAGCTATATAAGTAGATACATTCTGTGTAATTATATATCATGAACGTATAGCTTAAACTAATCCTCATCTACAATCATGTGGTTTTTACAGTTTCATAAAGATGATAAGCTGCAGCATGAATAGATGAATAAAGCAGCTAATAATTTCAAAAAATAAACTTAATTAGAATTTTAACGGTCGATTAATTGGCGATATATCTTTACTTTACAAGAATAAGATACTTTACATATCTGACCATCTGTAGAATCTACATAAGAATCATTTTATCAGCGGTCAATAGATTCTTACAACTAAAAGTTGCTCTTAAAAAATAAATGTAAGCCAACTGTCTAACAGCTAATATTGTCAAACTCTGTTTTCATACTGTTGGAGGCTTATTCTCTATGTCGTAAGTGAAATTATTATACACCACAGCGTTTACATTGGAAATTGAGAATTCGCTATTGAGAATACTACAGCAAAGTACAATATATTTCTATATTAAAAATCTAGAGAGTTGAACCATATATTTAATTCACTCAGAGATTATCGAGGTATCTAATTAATCACTAACTACGATTATGTGAAATTCGGCAATTTTACTCATCAGAAAAGTATTAATAATAAAGGCATGAGTGAAACATGAATGCCTACCCCGGGAAATTATATAGAAAAGGTCACCCTATAAATATCACCCTTCGGCTAGGGTACAGTTTAACATGTGAATTAGACTGCTCACGGACGTGATTACTGAAATGTTATATACAACGGTTAACATATATCTCTCTGTACTCGACCTTTTTACGACTTAATAACCAAATACTGTATCATGTAATGATAGCGGGACAGTTTTAAAATTGAAGAATTTACGCAACAGAATAGTAATTATAATACGCACCTATAGATATCTTAACTGCAGACCTTCAGCTGTAAACGCCTATCATTTAAAACAAATTGAGAGAAACGGGCACCCTAGGACTAAGATCTCTCTTTTGGATCGATTTCATACAATCACCCATCACTGTATTGGGCCTATCTTGAGCATCCTCAACTCATTGAAATTGACAGAGTACGCAAGTACTTTTGAATTATTAAAGATCAATGAAGCCGGCAATAAGAATCGGTGTTTAAAAATGACCTCGCTTTTTAGCGTGTTTGCTATAAGCGAAATAAACTCTTTAAGTTGAAGGAGAACATGCTCATATCAATTACATTGCCTCGTCACATCACCTAAAAGGGGAAAAGGGTATCCGATTGTCGAACGGAAATAAAAGATACTGGTGAAGCGAACTTTAAACTTTAAACTTAAAATTATATTGAATAATCATTCTAAATTTACCTTTTCATTTTTTTTTTTAATATAGAGAGAGTAATGTAATTGAGCTGGTGGAAAGAAAAACTATGTCTTACCCTGCTCAACCCTTATATTCCAATTTATGCTGGAAGTTCTATTGTAATTTATTCATTATATGTTTCAACCAGGTCTAAACCTTAGACCTATGGATTAAGGATTATATTTTGATGCCTAAACATATGACTTTCAATGATTTTATAGTTCCAGATTATGTAGCAAATGCTCTCAAATGAAAAAACGGGTTATTCTACCTTAAAACTTCTATGCAAAAAGGTTTTAAATAAAATTTCGGTACATTTATTAAAATAATAATTGTTTATATATATATAAAATCTGTGTGTTTTATTCTTATATTACAATTAAAATATAATAGTATTAAAACAAAAAAAAAATAGAAATAATATAAATAAAAAAGTAATAAAACAAAAATAAAAAATATAAAAGAAAACATCAAGTTAATAAATATATGAAGTTAAAGTGCAGTAAACAGAAAAGTTAGAAGCAGTAAAGCAGAAAGTAAAAACAGTAGCAGAAAGTTAAAACAGTAAGCAGAAAGTTAAGCAGTAAAACAGCAGAAAGTTAAAGCCAGTAAATGCAGTAAAACAAAGCATCCTAATCCGTTAGTAACACCTTAATTGTTTTACTGCTTAAGTATGTAATTTAATAAAATATATGAGTTTAAATGCAGTAAACCTGTGAGTTAAAGCAGTAAAGCAGAAGTTAAAGCATAAAGCAGAGAATTAAAACAGTAAAGCAGAAAGTTAAAGCGTAAAGCAGAAAGTTAAAGCAGTAGAGCAGACAGTACAGCAGTAAAACAAAAGCATACTATCCCCTAGGTGTTAGGTAACACACCGATTTACTAATTTACTGATTACTGCTTAAGCATTAAAGTCTTATGTTTTAAATAAAATTTGTAACAATTGTAGTAAATGAATGACTCATACGTATATTTTGAAAAAGAAATTCTTTGAATAGTTTACATTGATATCATATTTTCGTTCACGGGGAATTTTGCGTCTGCGACGCACGCGGCGGCGGTTACGACGGAAATATTGCGCTGCGGCGCACGCGGCGGGCGGGGAAGTTCCGCCGACTGCGGGCGAACGCGGCGGCGGTTGTCGCGGATGGGCTGACCTTCGACGCGGGCGCGGACTCTGAAACGTTTGCGACACTGTCCTCAAATGTGTAGCTCTTAGATATATATTCAGTCATGCTAATAGTGTTTAGAACAACTAACTCATAGTCAGCAAGCATTCTAGCAATGTAATGTACACCATTCGATTCCTCATACCTATCTACTAGGGCGTAGACACCCATAATTAGGCGCTAGTTCTAGCTCAGGGGAGGCTAGAAAAAGCTTGAAAAAGTGCCACCTCGTTGGCATATTGTGGCACTCCACTCTGACACTATGACTGGCACTCACTTGGCACTCTTGGCACTCATTGGCACTCATTGCACTCACTTGGCACTACCTGGTACCACCTGCACTCATAGAAGAATCATAGAACACTAATAGAACATCACTAGATACTCTTTACGTGATTGGGAAACATCAAAGCCATCAAGTTAGCGTGGGTCAAAATTGACGCCATGGTATAATGGTAAGGTCAAAGCGAAATATCAATGGTCAAACCAAGGTAGACATTCAAAAAGGGCATAAGTCCTAAAGAAGGACAAAAAATTACCGTGGTCAAATGCCCCATGAAGACAAAGGGTTGGCAGTTGTTGTTTGTACGTGAGTAAGTGTAAATTAAAGTGTCTATGGGTGAGTGTAAGTGTCATAGTGAATGTGGTATAAGTGTAAGTGTGTGTGTGTTTGTGTGTTGTGTGGTGTGTGTGTGTGTTCACGGTGGGTAGGTCCATACTTGCGTACAAGTTAGGAAGAAATATGTGACGGGTGGTCACGAGTGGTAAAGAAATTACCGTTGGCAAATTGTCCATGGAAGACGGAAGGGTTGGTTGAAAAATTTACCGTGAGGCAAAAAGTGACCGCATGGAACAACCAACGGTTGGTTGAAAATTACCGTGGCAAAAAATGACCATGGAAGACCAAAGGTTGCGTCGAAAATTACCGTGGCAAGAATTGACCATGACATTGCAGGGGGGGGGGCAAAAAATTACCGGAGTAAAATAGGGGGCCGTACGTACAACGGTGCTAACGCAGCGTTTGGCGCAACCCTTTTTCGAAGGGTTGCTAAAAATTAGGGTGCAAAAAATTAAGGGTTGCCAAAAATAGGGTTGCCAAAAATAACGTGGGCCATAAATGACCCATGGAAGATCAAAGGTCAAGCCCCAAAAAGGTCAAGGCCCCAAAAAGGGCAAGCCCAAAAAAGGTCAAAGGCCCAAAAGGTCCAAGGCCCAAAAAGGTAAAAGGCCCAAAAAGGTCAAGCTCAGAAAAGGTCAAAAAAGGTGAAAAATTGGGCTCAAAAATGCCTTCAGGTAGGTTCCTGGCTGCTGTGGTCAAAATGACCAACACGAACAATAGACTCTCCCACTACCATACTATCAGAAAACCCACTTTAAGTATATAATATATAGATATAGTTACTACACATATAATATAATATAATATCATATATATATATATATATATACTGGACTGTACTAATGAAAAATCAGGATATAGATATAATACTATATATGACAACATTTAATAATTAGGATATAATAAAAAGGGCTCACTGTACAACTCGTTACATACATCATCACATGTCATAAAGTTTGTATATAATTTTTGTAGTTTGTTGAAATGAATATATCAGATATATAATATAATATACAGTAATATATTTGTCACATCACTCGAAAAAACAGGAAAAATCTTATAAAAAACGGCTTGCAAGTCTCGTAACTACACACACTTTTCTTATATTTAAAACCCCAAACAAATCTTGCAACACAAAATCATGTTAAGGCAACTGCCACAACTGGTAAAGTCTTAAGGACTTCTGACACATAATTATATATTAATATTATATAATACAATATAATATATATTAAATTAAGATATTAATTTATCTAATTATTTTATTTGAATCCATAAAATTCCGTAAAGTCGAGTAGATATAATTTAGGTTTATTTAATTCTTCGCTATTAATAAATAACCCTCGGTCTCCTTTAATTTTTATTTATTACACAGTACAGTAATTAGTATCTAATATTTGATGTAGCAGAAATAATGGTATCAATTAACTGACTATTAATAGGGGAAAAGTAGTATAGTACATTGCAAATAGGTAGTAAATTTTGTAATAGTGATAAATATTATTATTAGTGTGGAATTAATCGCGCAACTTAATTCTATATTGACCACATAATAGCTCGTGAATGGTTGATTTGATATGTCCGCGACCCTTGTCCGAGAACGATTGCGTCGTCTTCGTGAATTATACTCCAATCTTGCATAAACAATAATTATGAATAAAAATAAATAAGAGAGTGAAAACAAAATATTTTTAAAACTTCAAAATAAAAGATAGAGGACAAAAATAAACTTATCTAAAAATTACACATGACAAAAACAGTACAACATCAATCAGTAAGGCGATCACCACAAGCACATCAGGCACAACAACACAATTGAGATACAAATGAACCAGATTGCGCAAACACACTCAGAGGTGCGACAGCGGCAGCATGATACAAAACGTATTATGATTTCGAGAACCGAATGTCAAAAATCTTGCAAATGGTGGAGAAAGGAGACGAATCACTGACGTAAACCAATATCATACGGTATATTACCTGTGAGTGATGTTAGTGTCGACCTAAATTACGCAGAGGGCGATGCAAGAGTCACAGCAAACTCCGATAGTAGCGTGATGGTAGAACAAGAGTCATAACAAGATTTATATGATTTCGAGTTACTAGTGGGATAGGTAGAACCACTTCAACTAGAATATTACGGTCACTTTATTAGTATATATATAATTCATAAGTATTCCTTACCCTACGCCGATCTACTGCGTTATATCACAGCACTATCTATAGTACAACTAATAATCAGAAGCCCCTATATGAGTCCCGAGAGAGATCAGTAGAAATTAGTAATTACAGTGATGGAAGGTACGGCCTTTGTTCAGAATATGGCCTCTACGTGAAGGTTACCTATGGTAACTAAAATATCCGAGAAGGAGGCGTCCATTATTAGGACCTCTTACCTATCAGTATACTGATTTCATGGCCAGTATACCTACCTACATGAGAGGGTAGAGTCCAACATAAATACGATGTTTTTATCACATGTAACGAGGGAATTATGGGAGAAGTCGATTCATTGGAATATCGCATTGTTCGGAACATGTTAGGCAGCCCATGATTATACCTAAAATATGCGTTTATGTTTGCCCGAGACCATAAGGAGGTTTTATATATATAATATATATTAATATATAATATTAAAGTATAATATATTATTATATAATATATATAATATTATTATATATATATATCATATATAATCATATTAATATTAATATATATATATATATATTAAATATATAGTAATAATATTATATATTATATAATATTATTATATATAATATATATAATATAATAGTTTCAAAATTTGTATATCTGTACAATAGAAGATAATTATAATTAAAATCATTAATTAAATATCATCTTTATTTATATATAATAATATTATATAATTTAATATATATATATAATATATTATATTATTAATATATATATTAATATATATTATATATATATAATATATATATAATATATATATAATAATATATAATATATAAATATATTAATTATAACTATATATATATATATTAATTAATATATTAATATCTATTATAAATATATATTAAATTAATTAATTAATTATATATATTAATATATATATTAATATATATATTATTATATATATATATATAATAATATATATATTATATATTATATATATATTATTAAATATTAAATAATAATATTATAATATTTGAAAACGGTAAGACTTCAGATTAAGATATAACTAATAATTTTATAAAATAAAAATTTAATATTAAATATACAGGTATTGGTGAATTACCTTTGATATATCATTATTAATATTTTTTATATAGTATATATATATATATAGTTAGAGTTATCTTGAGGCGGTGATACATGTGTGATGTCAGTGTGCTTATAAAATTATCAAATAACAAAATTGCTTATATCACAGCTTAGACTTATAAGTAATTAATCAGACTAAAAGGAATTATTTGATAAGACCATCTTGTGACTTTAGATTCGAGTTAATGGAATATAAGTCAATGATCACGGAGAGTAAAAATAATAATTCAATGGAGACTGCGAATAATAATATAGATAAATAATAAATAATACCAAGCAAAAACTTTTAAAACAGTAGTAATATTTTCGTGTTTGATTTCATAAAACTTATGTTGATTTAAAATTTATTCAAAAGTTGTATCCATTGCTAGTATTTAATGTAAGTTGACAAAATTTAAAATATTAATTTTTATTATTATTATTATTATTATTATTATTATTATTATTATTATTATTAATTATTATTATTATTTATTTTATGTATTATTCATTATTATTAAACTTTCAAGCTGAGAGAGATGCAAAACCACAAATTTTCTTCTACCAACTTGCTTAGAAAAACGAGAGCACATCGATATGATAGGGCAGGTAAAGAAGTGAGACACTCACACATAAGAAGAGCGCGAGCATAATGTGCAAAATACGAACTTCTACAGAAGGAAGGCTTACAGCTTTCTGAAGGTTCAAAGTGTAAGAGTTGCAGACTGAAGGATGAAGGATTTTCTGTTTTTGTCTTTTTAAGGAATATTTTAGAAGAAAGTTGAGTAGTTGCTTAATATATCATAAATATATTATATCGCTTTTTTTACGGGGGTATGTGTGCTTATTGAGATCATATCTATATACCTTCATAATGAGAGAGAGAGGACAGCACAAATAGCAAGCGCGACGAAGAGTGAATAGTTAGTTATACTTCTGAAGAACGCCTCCGAATCGTAGGTGAAATTATTGTAACGAACTCACAAGTATCCCGAACACGGTTTCACGACTAAGAGTCGTATTATATATCAATAGCCTATATGGGAATCTAGTGACCTTCTTCCTAGATCTCGAAGCCGAAACATCGATATATCTAATCCGAGAGCGGCACAACTATGAGTATAGAAGTCCTCAGCTGTAAGACACTCCCCTTTAGAGTTGTTAAGGACTTCTAAGGACACCCTTTTCTGAGAGTGGATATGATTTTTTTTTCTCTATTTTTTTTTTTTTTTTTGCCTATCCGCTTCTTTTAATAATAATAATTAACAATATTAATTATTATTATTATTATTTATTATTTTATATTATTATTATAATTATTATTATTATTAATTATCAATATTATTATTATTATTATTATTATTTGCGCGATAATAATATATTGATCGAATCGAACGGATGAAGTTAACAAGTTAACATATAAATACGCACATCTTATCTCTTCAAGACTGGAGGCCCACAGGTCTAGTCGAACATATACCGGAAACATAAAAAAATAGGTGGTGTTATGTGGTAGCGTAGAAGAAATATGAAGGCAAGGTTAAAAGGAAAAGCCCCAGCAGCTTACGCCACCGGGGACCCCTTTATGACCATTAGTGAGGATTGCGTCGCGCAGTCGAGAAAAAATCACACCCTGAGAGCTTCACGAGACCGCGACTGTTGACCCTCACTATGACCTCTCGTCAAGTGGGGTTCATTCCTTGCCCAGGTGGGCTCTGCTACAACCCATATCCCCCTCACCAAAACCCACCATTCACTCCTGTTATCGAGAACTGTCTCTCGGCCTTCGCCAAACTCACGACTTTCTCTCTCCCAGCATTCCTTTTTGACTTCATTCCGACTTTTCTTTCGGCTTCCAGAGTCCGAGGGATTCCGTCGATTTTTCCCAACACACTACCACATATACATCCGTTTAAAACAACCGACCCGTCTGTCAGTCCATTCCTTTTTCCACAATGACCAAACCATCTCAAATGTACTTTTACTTTCATTATTCTCTCATTTACCCAATTCCCCACACCAAACAACTCTACTACGTTATTGCCTCATTTATCATTTCTGTTCACACCTAACACGGCCACTAAGAGTCGATCTGAAAAACACATTTGTAATTTAGAATCTATATAACCTTCTGTATATTCCAGACCATAGTCCCGACTACTATATACCAATTAACAAACAGGGTAACAACATACCCGTCATTAAAGAGGACATAACCTCAGAATAGCGGCACTCAACATTATCAGATCCCGACTCATACACATCCAACCACGATTTAACGCACCAGCCACCCTTAGTGCCTTCAAATTTGCCACTTTACGACTAGCATTAATGCCTCGCCTTTTCATTAACAATTATCATCCTAAATATTTAAATTCAGACAATTTTTTCCAGCCTCACTAATCAACATAACCTCACACTGAAGGATCTCTCCTCACTCACAACATAACCTATACTCTATCTACGGTTACTTGTCAAACTTTCTTGTACAGAACCTACCAAATCTCTCTACTAGTCCTCCACTCTCATCCATTTTGTCAAACAAAACCAAACAATCCCCATATAATAGTTAGGAATCCTCGCACTCTCATCCGATTTCCATCATTGCGTAACTCTACCTTTGTCCCCCACTCTACTTCTTTTCATGAACCTCATCCATATACAGATGGATTTGGCAAGGAGACATTACCACAACCCTGTACTCAGCGCCGCTGATTAATATAAAATAATCACTTTCGACTCTATTTCATCTTACACAAGCTTCACTCATCGTGCAGATACATACTTGATTTATTCAGAAAGCTTACCACCACACCGATATCACTAACACCTGCCATGAATTCCTATTAATCCCTGATTGATACGCCTTGCAAACTTTCAAAATCCTAAAAGACAATTTATTCTTCTCCTCCCTCATTATACTAATCATTTGTTTATTACTGCATTCGACGAAGCAAAGCGGACTTTCATCAAACGAACAGGGTGCGCTAAACGCTTCCTTGGTTCTCGGGCCTACTGATATAATCTTTCTGGCCTCTGCCAAAAAACTCCAACAACTTCTGTTAAATCTACCTTTCTCCTCTATTCGACTGATGGTTCTGGTGTGCTAACATCGTCCTCCAACTGACAAAGGCCAATCTCTTGGCCCTGCCATTTCCTCTAACTCAACCTGGGACGATTCTGGCATTCCTCTTCCTCCTCTTCTCTTCTCAGGTGTCCTATGCCTTGCCTTTGAGATTACATTTGATCGGTCGTGCAGGGCTCCTGAAAATCTAAGACAGAAGTGACACAATGAACAGTTAGGAAGGCGGGGGCCGGATGGCCTCGCTCTCCCTTGGGAGTTTTGAGGATGTGTTCCTCGCTGGCCCCTCCTCTCGTTTCAACTATATTTACTCTATGCGCTCAATACATAGCACTTCTCCCCAGTGTTGGAAGGCGCATATTCCCAACCTACTTCCGAAAAAAGGAAGCCGCTCTGATCCTTCTAACTATCGCCTATAGCTCTAACCTGTATTCTATCTATATCTGTGAAAAGTTTTAAACTCTCACTTCTTAGGACCATCTGGAATCTCACGTTCCTCTTTCCGAGTGGGCCAGTACGGCTTTCGAAAAAGTTCGGCAGGAAAAAGCGTAGGTACCCAGGCGCTCAGTAATGTCGGTCCTGCGCGGCGCCGATACCGAAGGACAACATCCAAGACATGCTACCGCTCAACGGCCGACAGAGAGAGATCAACGCGGCCGGCAACGCCAACAGGGACCGAGGGTGGCGTGGACGCGCGGGACGGCGCAGGACGCGCAGGAGACAGCAGAAGGGGAATGGAAGGCGAAGCGCAGCCCCCGAAAAGCGAACAAGAGAAAGAAAGAGAAAGAAAATGAAATCTAACTAAGAGTATGAGATATACTGATCCTAATTCAAGTAACAGAAGATTGATAAAATAGAGAGTTTTCAGATATACCTAAAACTCGAGAATCATATAGACAATGGTATATAAGTATAATTAGAAGAACTATATTTATGCTATAATATTTAATTAATTAATATATATATACATATTATATATATATATATATATATTATAAAATATATAAATATAAATATATTATTATATAGTATATATATATTATTATTATTATATACGGGAATCATCTTGCGCTTTATTATTAGATCGAAAACACGAATAGGTACCAAGAACTATAAACAATATTGAGAAATGGGTATGAAATTTGTATAAAAAAGGAAAAAATATTTTTATTGTATATTTTGAATCTCAAACTACGAGGTACAAGAAAACAATAACATATTGGAATCAGCGTATAATTTTTTTTTAAATGGACTGGATTATTTCTTTTAAATTTTTTACTAAAGATACCCCCGGAAAAACCGCAAAGATGCAAAGAGCGGGGTCTCTCGGCCGACGAGCGGATGGGGACTTCGTCTCCCCTCCGTCCCCAACACAAATTCACCCTCCAAAAAAATCCATTTCCATACAAATTCATTACCTATGTATACCGACGGTTCAAAGAAGGGTTTGTGTGAGTACATCAGCTGTATTTTCGGATGTACTATTTATGATTCTGTCCAGCCACATATAAAAAATCCAAAAGTACAAGTAAGGGGTATGGTATTTTCGAATTATGCGCTAAGAACTGCCATTCACGCCTTTTTTCATTTAAATTCAATTTAATTATTTTATAGTTATCTTTTCCTTATCTGAACATTTCCAAAGAAGTTGTGGAATCCCACCAAACAGCAAGATTAAGAATTTTATGTAATATTGAAATGATTTCCTAAGAGGCGATACGCGAAATAGATTTTTGTGTGTTTGAAAGGAAGGATGGAGTGAAAAAATGAACGATGCGTGGACAAAGTACGGCAAGGGGGGAGGCGCCTGATCGGTCACCAAAATGTGTTGTGAATAAGACACAGGCGCAGCGACAGAGACACACCACGCACCCGGGAAATGAGCAGTGCTGGAATGGGGGAAATTTGGAGCTGGGAAGAGTGAGAAAAAAAAAAAGCGAGCCCAAAGATCGCACCCTAAGACTACCAGAAAGAATACTAAGCGGGTGGATCGGGGTTCCGGAAGCATCAAATGAGATGACAGAGAAACAAAAACAAGCTATAGAATATGAAGATTGGAAGAATTTTCACGAGTCACATGGCTCTTTATTAGGAGTGAGGGAGGAGCCGAGTAAACGTCGGAGACGTTACGCGGTGATAAATAAACAGTTCTATGTGAGTGGGGGGGGGAACAAAATGTATACCCAAGTCCGTAAGAGTGACCGCACCATTGGGTAGCGTGGTGGTCCGCGACGCCGTCCGAGAACACGGAGGGAGGCGAATCCCCGCCGGAGTCCGGAGGCGGACACCCTCGCGTGGGGGAAGGTATCGTCCGGGGGTCGACGGCCCTTGCCCGACAGGAGGAAACTTCCCCCTGGGGCCCCGCCGCGCCGGCCCACCAGTTTGCCGGTTGGATTAAGGAAAAAAAAAAAAAAAAAAAAAAAAAAAAAAAATGACCAGTAATTGAGATTCCGAACAGTGGAGAACAACTACTGAATCTTCTTCACTGTTCGATCTGTACGAATAATAGGATGGAGTGATGATGAGAAGTGCCTCACCAGAGAAGGGTTCTGAGTTACTATTAGAATATACTGAGAGAGATACCTACTTTGAATAGTACTATAAATAACCTGCGTTTATATGATCAAAGAGACTACCCCGCGTGGCACGAGCCCCCCCCAAAAAAAGAGCCAATTTTTTTGTTTGGCGAAGAGGAAGTTGATGCTTTCAGACGTTTGAGTTGAAATTTTGAACGAATAACGTGGTTACAAGATGCAAATGGAGGCCTGGCCTGGACACTGGAGTGGTGAGAGTTGGCGGTGGTGTAGAGGGGTTGTGCGGGAGTGCAAGCTAAAATCGGTGCGAAGGGCAACTCCACTAACAGGAGAGGCCGGCCCCGTAGCTAGATTGAGGGGCGCAGATGGGGGAGGATGCGCGCTGAGGAAGCCGGCGGAGAATGAGCAGATAGGAGAGGTAGGAGTTCGGATTAAGGCTGACGCAGTTCATTGTCAGTATTAGTTACAACTTCATTGTAGGAGTAGTCAAGTTATTAAATGATAGTCTAGTCAGTACGATGAGCATGATGTTCTGATAGAGATAGTAGATGTAGAGTGGGGAAGCACTGAACAAGCCAGAAAAGAAAGCCGAAAAAATGGGATAAAGAAAGGCCAATTTGGACTAATCAGAAATAAAGCCGCTAGCGCAAAAAAACAGGTTGAACCCTCGAGATCGTGGATTCGCGGTGACTAAAGCTGGGCTGCGCGCGTCATAACCAAAATGGGCCTTTCGAGTATTTGTAAAAAGGGCGTGTCAGCAACCAAAGGGGAGAGCTGACCAACCACCGTGACAAAAATCACAGTGGCTGAGCGATACCACCCAAAGATAGGCCGGCACTTGGAATTACTTGGATAGAATTACACGAGAGGAGATGGAAAGAGAAGAAGAGAATAAAAGAGGAGTAAAGAGAAAGAGATGAAGAGGGAGATGGAGAGAGAGAAGAGAAATATGAGAGGACCCGAGACCGGGAAGACGGAAAAGAAATGTGCGTAGCGAAAGTTACCCACCGTCTCGATGTCGCACTTGCTGAAATGAGTACCGGCTCGTGAGAAAAAGTAAATCAATGGATAATTGTAATAGTGAAAGAAAAAACCCATGCGGTGGTGGAGGGCACCCCGGCCGAGAGGGAACATATATGCAGGAACATGACAAAATACTAATCTAAGCAGAGAGACTAACGTTTTAGACTATAAAGAAGAAACAGACCTTGAGATCGTGAGAACGAGTGATGATGAGGAAGATGACGACTAGATAGTGGCTATTGATTCGATATGAAGTACAGAATGGATTCTCTCTCGATACTACTTACCAGAGAAATGAGGTTGGGGACAATGGATATGAAGCGCACCTATGGAGAGAACGATGGAAACGAAGGTCACGAACACGGAAACAAATACACTTGTAGAGCGACAGCTCCGTAAATAGCAAGAGTAAAAAGGACAACTGGAGATGTGAGAGGGAGAGGGGGCGGGTGGTGTTGTGGGGGCATCGTCGGAAAAAGGGGGTAAAAAGGCGCTTCCCCCCCATAGGTGCATCCCAACGACGGATAGAGGAGGACGCAGACCCGGGAGGGGCGGAGGAACCGCGACAGCCCAAATTCCCGAAGCGGGGGCCGGGACCAGCCCGAGAGGGTGGGGAGGGATCCCCCCGCGGGCGAGCACGCGGAGCAGAGACCGACCGTCCTGCACACGGCAGGGCCAGACAGGAGAGTGTGTGCCTGAGGAAGGAAGACCAAAGGGGGTGGGAGAAGAGGCTGTGGGAACGATAGGCAATCCACTCGCCTCCCCCCCACCACCGCCCCCCCCCCCCCCCCCCCCCCCCCCCCCCCTCCCCCCGACCCCCCCCCTCCCCTCTCTCCCTTCTCCCTCCCTCTCCCCCCCCCCCCCCTCCTCACACCCCCCCCCCCCCCCCCCCTCCCACGCCTCCCCCCCCCCCCCCCCCCACCTCCATACCCCCACCCCCCCCCCCCGCCTCCCCTCCCCCCCACCTCCCCCCGTGTGACGGCCGTAATAACGCCCATAAGACGATCGACGGCGTTCCCCGACGACGGACAAACCCCCCGCCGAGGGCCGGACACCCCCCGGCGGTGGGCCGGGCGCCACCACCCTGCCGGGAGTGAAACGCCCCGCGCCCTCGGCCGCCCCGAAATGGCGGGAGGGAGAGTGAAAGATCCAGAATAAGCCAAAAAAATAAACAAAAAGCGGAAAAAAAATATCAAAAATAAACATCTCCCAGACCCAGAATGTGCCGATCGGTGATTAAGGAGAAAGTTACGGGAGACCGCGGCGCAAGGATACCATGAAAGACTTCACCAGGCAAAGGTTATAGTAAAAAGATATCAACAGATCGAGAATAAAGGAGCTGTATAGATAATAGTATGAGTGAAAAAAGAAATAGAAAATAATGATATGTAGGGAGAGATAAGTTGAAGGAAAGGGAGATGATGGACAGATGGAATGAACAAATGAAAAGATTAGAAAGCGTCAAAAAGTACAAACACAAAAGAAAATGGGGGTGGCTAAACAGAAGATCTAAATACCTAGAATAGAGGAACCACCGGGCTGACGTCAAAGGCCATGGCATGAAAGACCCCTCTCCTACGAGCCGAGAAAGAATAGAGTTCACAAAGAAGAAATTGACCCTAACTCAAAGAGATATAGTCACTTTGAAAACGAGCAAAAAGGCGAGAAATAGGTTAATAGGAATGATCTTTAATCATCTAAAGAGGATAGCTCGGGTCTGTCATAAGGAAGTCTCTGAAACTCGACGGGCAGCGGGGAGGTCACCGGCAGTATCCCGGGACGAAAGGATGAGCGGGGGCGGTGCCGCGGCACGCACGGCCCTGACGCCACGCCACCGCGCCGTTAACCCCACGTGGGGCCGAACCCGCGCACAACCCCCGCCCAGGCAACAGAAGTGGAAACAGAGAACGAAAAAGAAACGGCGACCACCCACCCAAAAGAAGCGGGGAAGCTTTATTGGTATGAATTACCAACATACTCGCGGCCTCGGGCGCCGGGACGCGTCCTTAAAAAGCAATAATAGCGCCCGACCGACCCAGCAGCACAAGCGAAGTATAAGAAAAGAAGAATAGAATAAGCATAAGAAAATAGAGATTTGTATAAAAAATATGATAAAAGAAAAAAAAATGGAAGTTCAAGGGACACGAAAAGAAAGAAAAGAAGAAAGAAAAAGAAAGATAACAAGAAAAAGAAGGAAAAAAATGAAGTGTAGAAGAGATGATATAGAGAGTTGAATAGTATAAGAAGCAAAGCATACCAGTACTAGTAGAAAATGAATTCCGATTAGTCGAAAAAACGGTGCCTCTTAGCTGAATGAGAGAGACCAGATTAGGTATAAAGCAAATAATGGACCAAACATTACTTATCTGTGGAATTCCTCTATCCATCTTCGATGAGAGAGATTATAAGAAGTTCAAAAAGACGTGAACTCAATTTATGCCACCTCACTGTATAAAAGAAACGAGAAGACCATACATAGGTCCTTAAGATGACTCGAAATATGAGAGAACTGCGTCAATTGATGAAGGATGAATAATTGAAATATACTTATAGTTATGTAAGTGAAGTAAAGCAACTACCAGAAACCTTCCGAATAGATGAGATTAATGAATTAGTGACCCTCGGGGACGTCGGCACTTGCCAGGGAAGCGGGAAATAAGCCGGGACTTGCGAATCCCCGAGTGGCGTGGTGCCCTAGAGTATCAAAAAGCCGGCGAGCTGAAGCTGCTTAAAAAAAAAGGAGAACCAAAAGGAGAGAGCGAAAAGGGAGTAAACCCACCAAGGACACAGGCCCCACCCACGATGGCGGCGGGCCGTGAGTGCCCCCAATATTTTTCACTGCTACAAGGATTTGACCACTCCACACACATTCCGTCTACCACTTCTAAACTCACCTTATTCTTCCCCAAAATTATTATTTCACTCAATTCATCACATGCACTCTTGCGACCAAAAAACTCAACACGTGGTATCGTATCCCCCTCTACTTTTTCAGATCATTCTACGAGTCAGATACATCGTCAAAACGAACCCTACCGCTTATCTTGCCAATGCCATCCTTCACCACCCTCTTCTCTTCTTCATACCTTATTCCACACAGTCTTCCTGTCGAGTGACTCCCCCACTTGAAATACTTTCTTTCAATCCCCCAATAAATTATTATTCCCAACCAATAGATTAATTTGCATACACAGGACCGTTGTTTTAATATTATGTATTTTATAATTACCTTATTATATATATTCTTATTATAATAATTATATTATAATATATATAGTAATATTATATTTATATTATATATATGATAATTTATGAATTACAGTTGTAGTTACTTTATTTTTAGTATTCATTATTATCATTCTATCATTATCAATTCATAGTTTCTTTATCTAAATTTAAATTAATCAAAACGGTAAAATTACTCCAAGTGGTACGCCCCGCATTTCCGCAATTACAAAGAATGCTTGGGCTTTCGTGCGTGGGGAAAAGACCTTTATTATTATACGAGATTCAATATAATCGAAACTTCATATAGAATAATAGATCATACAATATATTAGTAGAAAATAATATATAATTAATCACCATCTCTCCTATATATAAATATATTATAGATAATAATATATATAATATTATATATATATTTATAATATTATATATATAAATATAATAATATATATAAAAAATCAACCTTATGATTGAGGCGAAGATAAATTAGTTTTAACTTTTTCAATCTTAGATAGATATACTAGCCCCCTAATTAAATTAAGTGTGAGAGAATGAATTGATAAAATTTAAAAATTAAAAGTAACAAAACATCTACTGTGAAAAATATAAAGAAACGGTTTTAGTCAATACTAGTAAGAATTAATATAGAACTTTTGATCAATATAAAGGTTTGGATAGTTATAATAACTTCGTTATTTTGTTTTATAGAAATATAAAGATTCGTTGTAACACAAACATATTCTATAGACAAACTTGGGCAGAAACCGCAACTAATACCAAAAAATAGAATCGAAAGTGCATTATAAACTCCATCTAACTATATAGGATAAGTTGGCCGTACAGTATCCCGTATTATTGCTGAGACTGTCCTTAGCTAATTCACTATTTAGATCATTTGTCCGCAAAAATACGATTACCCTCAAATGGGACTCAATGGAAAGTCCAATACCAATTCGTTGCATAATTTTCATAGTATAGAAATTGATTATGTATTAAATCTAAAATAAGATTTAATGTTCTATTACTACTAGATTTGAATGTAAATCTCTTCTTAATTTTACATTATTTCAATATAATATATGCTATAGCGTAACAGTCACTAATAATTTATGAAGTATACTAAAACATGAAAGATGACTGAGTCCCCTGACGAATTAGGCTCGAAAACCTGGCCCAGGACTCCTCTCTATATGGTCGACAACAGTAAAATTATAGCAAAAACCTAAATGGTCTATACTTGCAAGTTACAGATGCCTTGTGTTCTGGAAGATTTTTGCACAACAAAAATCCGACGTCGTTCGTTCCGGGCTCGTCAAGCGCGTGAGGTAAAAAAAGTACGAATATAAGATACACTACTTTTTTGATTTAAATATTTTGATCCTGCTCATTAGCACTCATATTTATTGTTATTACAAAATACAAGCAAATATAATTGGAAAAAAAGAAAAAAAACATTTAAATTCCAGCCTATTGACTCTGAGTAATAATAAACAGATAAGGATATAGTATCTGATAATATTATTAAATTAGAATTATTTATATATAAATTAATATAATACTAAGAATACTAAATATGTATTGATATTATAATGATTAATATGTAATAATCGATATAAAGTTGGATTAAAACGTTTAATAATGGCACGTAATAAATTTTGTAAAAGATATGGACTCATAATATATATAAATGATAGAAATATTTCACCTTCTCAGCACCATCTGTGGTTATCTGTCAAGTGTGTCCGCCTGAATTCTCCTCCAGACACTCACCGGCCTATAGTTGCCTCTCGCCACATCTCCACTTCTCCCCCGATCGTAATGCGTACTATTCCACAGCCATCCTTCTATCTGTATGGAGTGTGCTCCCACTGTCTCTTTAACGTAAGATCAGGTCTCAATTATAGCATCGTGGTTGGATCTGAAGTTCTCCATACTTCGCGTCGAGACTAGCATCCATTCTCAGTCTGGATTGCGAGTGCTGCAAAAAAATATCCATAATTGGTCTGTACCCTAAAACTGTTCTCCTTATGCTCACTTTTTAACCTGGCCCGCACTCTCCTCTAGAATCTTTCCTGCGTCCCGCATTAGTTTAACCCGATCGGGAAGGACCAACATTTCCGACCCAGAGAACAGGCGTAGGAGGTGTAGTATATATCACTTGTACCGGACGGGCACTCCCTCGGCTTCATACAATGGTACAACATGCCAGGGAATCATTGGAGTCGTGCCCGCAGTCGGAAGCTACCAGCGGCATGTTGCATAAGGATCGCCGTATATGAAAGCGCTTGGTCATTGTGTTAACGGGTACCATATCTCTTACTATCTGACGACATGGGCCCTCCCGCGCTCGATAGCAATTGCGCCGTCGGCTCCCCCTGTACAGCATTCCATTCAGCTGCCGGTGTCATTACTTTCGCATGGATCGGTATGCAGCTTTTGATGCGTCGTCCGGAAATCACGCTTATACAGTACGTTCTCCGCCTAGCAAATCAATTGATTTCAGCTATCCTTCTCATTTACATGCAATGCCATCGTATTCAGACGTTGTCTCATGAAGATAGAATAGCAAAAAGTATTAAATGGACAGCACCACAGCCCCTGCTTCTCCAGTCTTCCGCTATCAAAAACCCTCCACCCTTCCCATCTACCATTCTAACACAGACAGATTTACGCTGTTTATTCCATAACAGTTACTATTATCCTAATCATCTTCTTATCCATATGCATGTCATCACCCATCCACATCTCTCCTCTTTGATTCAATCAAAAACTTCTCTAATATAAAGCAAAGCTACAATATATCCGATCTATCTACTTCATCCACTTCATAAAATAATAGATCATAAGTCAATCAAACACTACTTCTATTTGTCCGAATACGTTTTCCACTACTCGAGTCTTCCCCTCTATTCTCTCAAGCTTCTCTATACTCCTTCGTATTTTATATCACTCAACAGCAATCTATCCTAATTCATGCATTCTCTTCTTCTCCTTTTTATGTATGACCTTTTCCAAGCTCTCTCCCAATATGACGGCTATGTTCTCCTCCTCCAATACAATTAAGTCTCCATTGCCACCAACCTGGCTTCCTGTTTTGAATTATGTCATTATTAGTTCCATCGCCTCCTAGGCTCTTCCATTTTTTAAACTTTAAAGCTTGACTCACTTCCGCTCGCAATGTATCGTCTAATATCCCGGAGCTCTCAGAGTCTCCATGTGGTTACCTATCCAACCATATTGAAATCTCTCGTCTGTAAGTCACCACATCTATAAAGTTTCATCAAATATTTTGGTCCTATTGCCTCCGACCTATGCCTTGTCCTCACATTGGCTACCTCATTATTCTGTGACATATCACATTCGTGTTAGTTCATCTTTCTTCTAAAGATACCTTAGGCCCATTCAGTACAACTTCCTATTTCTCAAACGCTCTCCAATTTCTCCCCATTCTTAGCTTCCTAAATGATAAACACTTCGCTTACATCTGGGCTGATTCTCGTCAGAAAGCTGGCTATTCCTCTTCTTTTTCATCCATAAACGATTCTGTTTTGCTACAGCGTCTTTCTGACCTTTCTTTACTAACGTTTTTTCTTTTCCCCATTACTTACTTTTTGTCCAATCACTCTCGGTGCATAACGCTGCCCCACACTTCTCGAAATCTTGCCAGCTTCCTCTACTCTCCACATTCCGATTTCTCATAGTTTCTAAACTAGTGTTTGATTCGAAAAACAATTACTTATTCAATCTTTTAATTTTCCACAAAAACAGATTATAGCCTTCTTATTACTTTCTTAAGCATGTACTCGTTCAATCCTTATACTTCCCCTCCAGCAAAAATGTCATTCTGGTCTCTGACTGAAATTCCAGCGACATTAGGATGTATCGTCTTTATAAAAAAAACACCTAAATCATGCATTTGATGTTATCATATAAGATAGTTCGGTATATTCCGTTTTCTAACAGCTTTAACTTTGTACCATCTCTCACTTTACACATCATATTTACAAAGGCTCATGATCGCGCACCACGGTTCTTACTGCAAAGTCAACTAGCTAACCCTTTATTATTCTTTCCAACTCCGAACGCCCCCACAGTCTCCTTCTTCCTCAACAATCGCCACAGTCATATTATACTCCCATAAATTATTATGTATCACTCCTTTCTCAATTCATATACAACCCTGAGGTTCATAAATCTATCTTCTCCTTCAGCGCTTCTCACACTGATCGTCACATATAACGTAAATACTCATGTTTAACTCTCCCACTCTTCAACGTCACAGTCACATAATTTCTTCCACTATACCTATTCTGGACAATTTATAGATTCTTAGTGTATGACATCGCTACACCTTCTCTCCTTCCTCTCTACCCACATAACACCATACTAAGTCATTTGTGTATATAATTACTTTCATCCCTGTAGTACCTCACCGCACACGCCCAAAGATCCACACCTCTCGCCAGCACTCACGCTCTACGACCTCTCCCTCTTTTGCCATAGAGTAAGGTTGTATGCGCGGGTAACACAGTTGTATTAGATAGTCCATTTTCCGATACCTGTATACTCTGCCGACGTATACCACGAAAGCTGTTCCATCGGGAGGACAACAACGCACGAGGCTTAATAAGTGTTTAGCGGCCAGGCTGCTATAGCGCCAGGGCAACCCGCCCGTCCCGGACCTGTACCGGGCACGGATTAAATATATATAATATATAAATACTTACGTATATATAGGCAAGATACTAATAAACTATAGAACTAGTATTATCAGCAGCATATAAAAGTATAAGATATATAATTATATAGATTAAGTATATTAAGTTATTGTATTAATATATATACTACACAGTGAGATATATATAATATAAATATATATATATATATAAATCTATAATAGTATAAAATAGTAATATATAGAGCAGTCTTACTTTTACGGATAGATATATAATATATATAATAATATATATATATAATATATATTATATCATAATAATGAATATAATATACTATGGAACAAGAGAAAGCTAAAAGAAGGCATAATAAATCCATGTTACCAGTGCAAAGAAGTACATCTTATAAATATCTTTAATCTAGAGAGTTTTATATTTTTAAAAAATATTATATAGGTATAAGAATCCTTCAATAGAATTTAACTTTGAAAAATGTAGTTTTTTTTTTAACTGTTAAAAATGAATAATAAACAATTTTATGTTTTCATGATATACAGTAGTATGTTGAATACTTAAAGGCAAAAGTAAATTTTGTTCCAAACAGTGCATATGTTAAATCTCTCCGAACTGGCCGATTCATCCCCCCCATAACATGATACGTGAGGAACTGACCACTATTGCATTTTTTTAGTAGCCTATGTAATAAGACAGTTATGTAGTGAGTTCAGCAGAAAACCCCTATTTAAATAAATAATCCGAGTAATTAAATTAGTAAAATTAAATAAAAAAAAATGAAATTTAGTGAAAAATAAAATTCAAAAAGGCAAAATTCGTCCACGAATGGACTGACCACCACAGTTATTCTTATACATAAGATTTAAACTACTTTTACTAGTATATAAACAATCCTATAAGTAAAACTTAGAATATAAAAATATACATTAAAGAGAATTTAAAAAAAGTGTTGTAATCCTTCAAGTGAAATCTCAATTAGCTTTATTAATATAACACTACAATTATTGAACTAGATATAGTAAATGCTGCTGGCTAGAGAGCCTCACATAGGGGCCGATTTTCAGAAAAAAAAATTCAAAATGTATTGGGGGAAAGTTTTGAACCAGGTATAAAGTGGCCCACGTCACCCCTCCTCCCGACGCTCTACCGGGATTATATATATACGGATATATATATATAAACAGTATAAAATAATTACTTTTTCTGTCAATGAAACGTTTTGCCACTACTATTATATATATATGTAGTAAGGGGTGGTAAACGACCACATGTAAGATTATAATATATATAAATATATATAGTAATTAATAAAGAGTAAACCCCTCAAATAGCGTACACCCATAATATAAAGCAGAAAGATCTTGTATATAGCTTTCCTTATTAATAATATAAACATAGTAAGTCACCCTTCCATCTTCTAGCCCTGTTATCAAAAAAAACACTACATTACATAAAACCTATACATTTGTTTCTGCCGACATTTTAATGCAAGAACCAAAAAAAAAATAAATTATAATTAAAAAATAAATCCAAAAAATAAATTATGTCGTTATCTATTATCCAAAACTTATATTTGAACTATCAACCACACATAAACCGTTCTTAGATATCTCAATCATCGGGCGCGGTGAAAACTTAAAAAAAGTTGTGCAAAATTAAAAAGAAAAAAAAATTATAAATTAAAAAGAAAATTAAACAGAGTCAAGCAGCAATTCAAAATAAACAATTTTAATTCAAGCCAACATTCTTATTCGAATCAAGAGATGTGGGCTGGGCCGCGGCCGCCATAGAGGGCACGAACATAAAAAAAAAGGGACGCGACGGCAGGATAGAACGCAGAAAGAGGGAACCGAGAAGACTAGACCGCAATAGAGGAAACGAGAGTAAGTTTTTTGGGGCACGGATGGAGCTTCGCACTGGCCGCCACAATGGAGACCCGGAGGGCCAAAAATGGCGGTACCCCACGAGCAAAAGAGAGACCCAAGGAAGCAAGGTCGGGGAGGGCAAAAACAAATACAGATAAAAAAAGATTAAATAAGAGAGATTAAAAGAGAATAAGGATTAGATAAAGGATAGCGAGGAGACAAATAGAGAGTAAGAGATATAGAGATGAAAAAGAAAGAAAATGAATGAGATAAATCATAAAGAGTAAGAGAATATAAGAGAAGAAGAGATAGAAATAGAATATAGAGGATAAAGAGAGAGAAGAAAGAAGAAATATATATATAAAAGATAGATGAAGAAAAATATATATATATAAGTGTATAAGATATGATATATGAATATATAATAAAGATAGAAGTATGAGAAGAAGAGATTAGAGAAGAAAGAAATATAAGTATATGAGAGAGAAGATTTATGAGAAGACATATAAGAACGAGAGAGATAGAGATTGATCGATAGAGTAAGAGAATAAACACCCAGGGCTCCTTGAGAACATGATGACGAGCGTAAAAGAGAAAGAAAGAGATAAGATAGAAGATAAGAATAGAGATAAGAAGAAAGAAAGAAAAAATAGAGAAGAAAGATAAAGAATGAAGAAGACTACCTGAATATGATATATGGGTGGGCCTCCCGCGCGCGCAAGGGCAAGAACAGAAAAAAATAGTGGGTACGCCCTGGGACGGGGAAAAAACGCCCGAAAAAGGGAGTATATTCAGTTTAGTCTGATATATAATGATACCCCCCATTAAGATAAAAAAGAACTTCCTATAATCGCACCAAAATATATGTGTGTGAGTACCCCACGGCTTTATAGTTGCGGTCTTCAGTAGTCGACTAAGTTTCATATTGGCCGGCCCAGGTAAGGCCAATAACCAAAGAATCTCATTATTTCTATCTCCAAGCCTAGCAAATAGGTTAGTAATACAATCACAGACACACTAAAGCCATGGTTTGAGGCAGAACACAGTATTAAGAACCCCCAGTATGAATACAATATAATATTAAGATATATAAGATATATAGATAGATATAAGATAATATAGGAATATATATTAGAGATATATAATCAGAATATAGAATAGATAAGATTAAAATGAGATATAGATAAAGTATATATAATGTATTAGAAGATAATAAAATAAGAGAATTTGATTTAATAATGAGAATAAGTACAAATTAAAACGATAAAAGTTCTGATATAAGTTATTTATAACGTCAGTATAATAAAACGAATAAGAAAATAAAAAAAAATTGTACTCGATGACTCCATCAAATAAGCAGAAAACAAATATAAATAAATAAATACGAATTGAAATTCCAGTTACCCCTGCCTATAAGATAAGAAAAAGTAAATCATAATAAAAAACTAAAAGAAATTAAGTATAAAAAATAGAAAATAAAGAATATGAAAAAGTATGGAGAAGAAAAATGAGCGGTCACATGAATGATTTTTGTTCCGCTGACGATATTTTCCCAAAAAAAATCTAAAGAAAGTAGAAAGTCAAGGTTCTTTTGAAGTAAGAGAGGAGTAGCCCCAAAATGACGGAATTTTTAGAAGTCGTGAATTTTTAGACGATAGAAGTAAAAAAGAAAATTGAAATGAGATGGAACCAAAGAACGACATTAAGAAAGAAGAATATTCCGAAATAGCTAATAAGGAAATATTTATTAGTTAGTAGAGAAGTAGAGCAAAGAATTAAGAAGGCTTAATAAATAGTATAGATTAGTAAGTAGTGATTATACTTAACATAAACTGTATACCCATACTACGGAGTAGGGCGTAGTCCCAGCCAAATGAAGCCCCAATTGACAATTTCCACGGAAGTACCTCAATATATAAAGTAGGAGTACAAGTAAAGATTTAGCATTACTAAGCATAAGATAATGGAGTGGATAAAAAAAGATAGGGATGAAAATAGTGCTCCAGGCGACCGGATCGAGCGACTATTCTAGCACGGTAAGTAGTAAGATAACCCTAAAAAAAAAATTCGCGATGAGGCCAGATGATGAGTATCAGAAAATAAAATATAAAATGGGCTCAATCCTAAACGGGCTACGAGATTCTCTACGGTACGGCTCACAACCAGACTAACACATAGTATACCGGCGGTAGGTAGTGGGGGGAATGATGAGCGTGAAGTGGATTGTGGGGGGGGGGAGGGTGAGAGACAACATAGCAAGTAATACTGGGTGTTAAAACCAATGGTTATGTGAGCCTTGAGTAGCCAAAGATTTCCAAAAGAATAGAAGTACGGTTGGTAATCATTTATAACTGAATCCGAGCGCAAAATGAGCAAGATTAACGATGATTCTACTCCACTAAACATTTTTGTATGAATAGCTAATCGATCGAGTTGAAAGTAACGTGAATTATAAAACATGAGCATACTGAGAGAGGTCCTGGTGCAAAACCACTCTAAGCGTAGAAATTACGCAGACAGGTACAAAAACCACACAGCAGAGCAATATGAGGAGAAGGCCTTTGAAAGAGGCCTCGTGCGCGTATATGATCATGAAAGGCGGCGAAAGGTGAACGAAATAAAAGTCCAGAGTGATATGTGAGTATAATAATACCGGCTGATTAACGGTACCATTGAGTATAGTAAACTAAATAAACAATGCTAGAAACACCGCTATCATAGCAGCCAGGGTGAGAAACTAGTGAGTAAAGTGACAATGAGACGGAAAAAGCGTGTAGAGAAGAAAAGTATTAGGGGGTATTATTAATAAAAAGGGCACACGGAATTGCCTGCAGAACTAACGAGCGGTTGAGGGAGATGGCAGTAGTATAAAAAGTAGGATATATACCAGGATATGAGGTTAAAGACATATGAGTGGAGAAGTAAGACGAGAGATTAAAGTTACTTTTAGAATTACAGAATCGATAGCGGACAAGTAAAGGAAACTAGAAACACCAAATATGTAGTCAAAAGAAAGAAGAGATAATAAAAATAATTATAAAATAATACGGAGCGGTATACCGAAAAACAGAATTACAGAACAATTGCGAAGCAATCAGATGTCACGGATGAACATTGAGTGACAACTAGAGCATCTAAATACTGACAACGTTCATTGAACTGCCACAGTGTTAGAAATCCTCAGGTCGAAATATATAAAAATAACGAAATGCGATAGTAATGCTGCGTATAGGATAACGTGTAACAAAAACAAAAAGTCGAAACTAAAAAGAGTACCTCAAGGAATAGGAGGTGATGATCCACCAAAAATTGATGAGAGATTGAGGTGATAACTATGAATACATGTATAACTAAAGAGAGTTTAGACATAGGATAGAGCTGCACTAACAAGCCGTATGCTGTTGACAGGAAGTTGAGAGGAATGAGATATAATATTAAAGTGTAATTAGTGGCATCGGATCTGCCTGAGCGACAGCCCACGCAGCCTGGTGTCTCATAGTATCTTGCAGTAACTGCCTGTGGCTGCGGAGGTATTTAAAGCTAGAGCTCGCGAGGCGAAGGGCGTGCCGAGTCGAGCAACAGAGCGAGGTCATCTCTGAGGGCCGGGAAAGGCAGAGAATGGACAGGCAACAGAAAGGAGAAAAAGTAAGATACCAGGGACCAACAGCGAAGCCAACAAAGAGGGTAAATAGAATGAGTAGACAGAGAGAGGAATAGAATAGACCTAAAATTCATAGTAGAAAGAGATAAAGAAATATATTTCAAAGATGACCGAGATTATAGGAGTAGATAAAAGAGGATAGATGAAGTGGTCGTAAGAGGAAGTAGGGGTTCCTCGCCAAACGGCGCATAGAAAGAAGCCGACGAGGAATAAGGAGCGGTGAGCGGCCGGGAAACAAGGCCGGCCGGGGACCGAAGAGGGCAAAAAGGGCCCGGACGAGCCGGACGTCATTAAGGGGGCGAGGAAGCCGGCACCGTAATATAGTGTGTACATGAACGTAAGCATATACGGAAAGATAAAATAAAAAAAGATAGAGGATAGGGGATCGATTGGAGGAAGAAGTAAAATGCGTAGTAACGAGATAAGAGTTAAGTGTTTATAGTGGAAATAAACATCTTCGGTATCGAGAGATAGATGATGTGATAGAGTTACAATAGTTCAAATAGAGGAGACGAATGAATTATCGTAGGTCTGAGAAGGAATGATAGCGGAACCATAATCTTGACATATGAGGAGAGCAGGAATCTGCAATTGCTACCTACGGAGGTATGACGACCCGGCGCAATGAGGAGACAAGGGAGCCATACGTCCGGGACGCAATGACTTAACAACGGCAAGGAGGCCGCGGCGTGATGAACCCGTGGTGAGCTGCAGCCAAAGGTGAGCAATAATAGAAAGATAAGTAAGTGAGAGTCTTGAATGTGAGTGTCATAAGCAGCTAAATATATAATGAGTGAAACAGCATCTGTAAGATGATTTTAATCATGACCATGTAAATACGATATTA
Organism: Trachelipus rathkii; assembly: GCA_015478945.1. NCBI lineage: Eukaryota > Metazoa > Arthropoda > Malacostraca > Isopoda > Trachelipodidae > Trachelipus > Trachelipus rathkii. The sequence continues at coordinate 41,906 of JABUQX010096299.1, forward strand.
TGTAATATTACGTCGAGAACTTCATAAATGAACACGCCCATCTTAAGAATTATTATTTTAACAAAAAAAAATAATCTAGATATAGCAACTCGCTCCTAAATCGAGGGGTTTACGACCTTTCGGCGGACTAAGGAAGGAGGAACGAGCACCTAGATCACGCAGGAGAAGTATTGGCGGTGAGATGCCCACCGAGCACTCTACTAAAAATAACCAAAAAAGCTAGCGGGGGTACTCAAGAGCGCGAAAACCGTTCGAGGGCTGCGTAAGAGATATATCACCCTGTGGCGTCCCCACGGTAAGGCCTAGTAGAGACCCCGATAGCTCTGTCAATCTGGGGCCCGAAAGCGGGGGGGGAACTAACACTAGTACTGTAGGGTAATAATAGAAAGAAATGCGTAGTTCGACTGAAAACGAAGTGCGTTACGCCACAAAGTATGAGACTATCAATTAGAAGGAGATCACGAGCTAGAAGAGACGGTGTGCTAAGTTCGCTGCGGTACGAATAACTCGATAATCATATCAGAACTGTCAGGTGAAAAGCCCCCCCTCCGGAGTAAGTAGAGCCACCTGATGCGAGATCTCACTCCCGTCCGGTGGTAAGTTAATGGAATTATGATGTGAGGCTCACAGGCCCTCGCACACTCCACCACTAATCGTATGAGAAGGGATGAAAAACCTGCCCTCCACCATGACCTGCACGTGTAACCTGTGTCCGACTCCCGCCAATCTGTGCCTTGTATGAACTGAAGCTGAATAGTAGAGAGATAAGATAATTAATATATTATAATGATAGATGTAAATCAGGTAGACGATAAATCATATAGGATCAGGATATAAGAATAGATTATAAGTAGAATAAGAGAATATATAAAAATGGTCTGAAAATTAGCATACCGATACACGAGATACATAAAGTTCCATGTTCGATAAATACTAGAGTGATTGAGGTCTAATAACAAAGAGGAAGGTCACTAGTGACGTTCTAACAGTCACGAAAATCTAACCATTGTCACGAGGTGGTAATAATAGTAAGAACTTCAACGTCACCTAATATAGAATCTTTAATATAAGGACCCGATACTTTATGGAACGATCCCCGAACAAAACAAAAAAGTATCAGTACGAATCCACACCACTATGGTCTTCAATCCGATCATCTAATAATATTTATAATTAAGTATATAATAGTATAATAGTTGTTGGGGATAACAGAAGAAAGTATTATTACAAAACGTAAATCAGCTCTGTAATAGAGAGATTAGGATATGAAACGAGGAATGATAGCCGTAAGGTTAAAGAGATAAGGTATTATAGGAATTTTAAGAATAGAATTACTAAGACTTCAAATAATTAAAAGTCGTGAATAATTAGACAGGCCGAGTAGACGGGCGGTGTCAGACTGCCGCCTGTTTGGAACGCGTACGTGTTGTCAAAAAGTGTGACAACTTTGAGTAACCAGATACCTTGAAATAAATGGAATGGCTGGGCGCATGGTACGTCACGAGCGCGGGTTACCTAGCCGCCCGTCCCCCCCCGCAGTCCCTCTCCGCCCAAAAGAAAGTTCAGCATTAAGAAAACGGTAACAGGGCGGTAGAATCGAAAAGAAAAAGATTTTAGAAGACTGATCCAATGCAAATTTGAGAGAGATATAAATAGGAAAATACAAGATATAGTAACGGTAATAGATATTCTTTAAATGAAGTAGTATACACAGATGTGTTTCTACAGAAGATAAGGGATAAATCATAATTTAATAATAGGATAACCGCATGATAAGGAACTAGATTCTTGAGTATAATGTTGCTACGAAAGTGCAGAAACAATGTGATTAATAATGATGAGACTTTATAGTAAACTCCTAAAACAATGAAAGAAACAAAACAATTTTTCACTTCAATATCTTAATTTATTTATTTTATTGATATCTATTTTTATTATATTATTTATTGATGATTTTTAATTAATAATA
>JABUQX010096300.1:5000-7500 GCA_015478945.1 Trachelipus rathkii
GATCTTTAAATTTTGTCTCGAGAGCCTAAAAATTATAAAATAAAAATGCTTAAAATTTGAACACTTATATTCATAAGAACTTCAATGTAACCTTACTCTAAAGACTGAAGGGACAAATCGACAGGTTTTTATATTATATTTATTATTATTATTATTTCTATTATTATTATTTATTATTTAATTATTTATTATTATTATTATATTATTTAATTATTTTTTATATTATATATTATTATTATTATTAGTATTCCACATGTCCATCAACATGCAATAAATCACGTGCGGTCACTTAGCGTGCATGAGTTCACAAACTAAACATTGCTGGTAATTGCTTCTTACCTGAACACTAAACATTACGCAATTTTAAGTACGCTCAAGGGATAACCAATCAGAGAACTGTATTTGCTATGCCATCACGGATAGCCAATGAAATTCGAGGAAAGACTCTGTACCCTATATCTTTTGACACATGAGAAGGTAACGAGATTTATTACTTTGCTCATAATATCTGTTTGAACACATGAGAGGGTAACGAGATTTATTACTTAACTTTGTTCCCAATGTCTTTTGACACATGAGAAGGGTAACGAGATTTATTACTATGTTCACAATATCTTTGACACATGAGAAGGGTAAAGAGATTTATTACTTTAGTTCCCTTTTGTCGCTAAAACTTTCAACATACTGTTTTTATCTTAAAACAGTAGTTTTTATGTATCTATACTATTAATTATTATTATTAATATATTACTATTATTATTTTACTTTATTATTATTATTTATTCATTATTATCATTAATTATTATTATTATATTTATTAATTATTATTATTATATCACTAATATATGTAATATTCCTATACTGAATTCATAACAAACCTACATACCATAATACACAACACACGCACACACACAGACACACTATATACCAATAGATTATAGACTACTTAATTCATATAGCCATCGCAATCATTCGTAGCTAACTTACTGATTCACATGCTGATTATTTCGTATGATGATCAAAAGCAGGAATGTGTAACATTTTCTAAACGCCACTGGAAATTTTTATTATTATTTTTCACATATTTAATATAACATTCTATTTCGTTTTGTTTTATTTTTTTTAACGTTTCTATTATTCTTTTTATTTATTATTTTTTGTTATAAAAATTATGTTACTTTATTATTATTTAATTTAGTTTTATTTATTTTATTTTTATTTATTTTAAAACAATTTTAATATCTATTCTAACAATTTTTATTTATTATTTGCTTATCTCTTTAAAACATTTTGTTTTATCTAAAATTGTCTATTCATTTTAGTTTAATAACTAAAATAATTTGTTTTCCACTGACCCTAAAATCAGTAAATTATTCAGATTAATAAATTCAACACACCCACGCCTCCTACCTTACCATGATCTATTGATCTAATTGATTCAAGTATATTTTTTATTAAATTGCTATGTTTTACATACCCTACAAACAGTAAAGTTCAGTATTATGTCAAACACCACCAACACCCTCCTACCCATCAGTATATATATATAAATGTATATATCATATAAGTATATATAGTATAAAGATATTATTATAAATTAGATAATAATATATATCTATATATATATATATTTATAATTATAATTATATATATTAATATAAATTTAAAAGAAATTTTGCCTACAATTTCAAATGAAATTCATCTGTACTTTTATGGTATATTTTCTTACGATTAATTCGAAAGCCGAACAAAACTATACTAACTATTAATTGAAATTACCCTGACTAATTTCAGACCAGTAAGTACACTCTTATTTGAGAGACAGTAGGACAAGGATATAAGCATAATATATATAATAATAAAGAATATTATTGTTCAAATATATTCTATATATAATAAATATTATATTATAATAGATATAATATATATATAAGTATAATATGATAATATATTATAATATATATATATATTATGATATATATATAATAATAATGATTTATGAGGTAGAGTTAATAAATTTATAACGCTTTTAATTCACAAATAAATATCTCTCTATTATATAATTAATAATAATAATAATATAATATATATAATAATAATATATGTATAATATTATATATATATAAATATATTATATATATATACTATTAATAAATAATTATTATATATATGATATAATATATAATATATATAATATTATATAATATATATATATAATAATATAATATATTATAAATATAATTTTTTATAATATAATAATATATAAATTATTATTATATTATTATTATTATTATTATTATTATTATTATCATTTTAAATTATTGTTATATTTTTTTTGTATTATTATTATTATGTATTATTATTATTAATTATTATTTATTATTATATTATTATTAATTATTATTATATTTTGTTTTTATTATTATTATTATTATTCATTATCTATTATTTATTACATTATTAATTATTATTCATATATATATCTAATTATTAATTATTT
>JABUQX010096300.1:12500-19625 GCA_015478945.1 Trachelipus rathkii
AATAATATAATAATAATAAATAAATAATATAATAATACTAATAAATAAATAATAATAATAATATAATAATAATAAGTAAATAAAATAATAATAATAATAAAATAATAATAAATAATAATATAAAAAAAATAAATAATAATATATATAATAAATATAATAAATTTTGATCGATTGTGTATACGTAAAGCTGAGATAGCTGTGCCTACTTCCGCTGGTAAGTTGGAACTTCTAATTTTAGTTACCTGGTTAATGAATGCTGTATGACAGTTAGACTAGGTTGAGATATATTTTTTGTTTAATTTTTCGATAATTACATTGCCATATGTAAAATTAACAATTAAATCTTAGAGAAATGTTTGAAAAAGTGTTGTATATATTTTTATTTAAAATTTGAAAATGTTTTATATTTAAAACATTTAACAACACACACAACACAAACAACAAACAACAACAACAACACAACAACAACAACAAAAACAACAAACAACAACACAACAAGAAAAACAACAACAACAACAACAACAATACAACAAAACAACAACAACAACAACAACATCAACAACAAAAAGACAAACAACAACAACAAACAAAAGCAAATTTCAACACAACACCATAACATACAACAAAAATACAAACATCAATAGCGGAGCATTTCAACAACAACATGCAACAACTGGCAACAATGCAAACAACAACGCGACCATTTCAACAACAACAGTCAGCAGCAAGATGAATTTATTTTTCTGTATGCTTCATACAAAAAGATATTCATAATAATGCCTTGAATGCAATAGATAATAGTATCAACACAGATCGATAGATCATCGGAATGGGTAGGAGGAGTAGAGTAGACTGTTTGATTAAACTGAGAATATTTTTTTAACTGATTTCCTGCTTTAAGAGTATGTAACAATGCAAATTTTTTTAAGTTATAAAACATAAAAAAAATAGTTTTTTTTAGTAAAAAACCAAATGTTTAAAGAAAACAAACAAAAATAAAAAAAGTTTTTTGTGTTATGTTATAACAAAATATGACTGAATCAACTAGATCAATAGAAATCAAATGATCATAAATCTACGAATGAGTAGGAGGGTGACTGGAGGGCAGTTTGAATTAACTGATTTACTGATTACTGCTTTAGGGTATATGTAAAACAACAATTTAATAAAATATGACTTGAATATAGATCAAATAAGCAAATATGATACATGGATGGGTAAGAGAGGGTGACTGGAAGGGAGGCAGTTTTGATTTACTAATATTACTGATTTTACTGACTTTAGGGTATGTAAAAACAATAACAATTTTAAATAAAAATATGATCGAACTTGATCAATAGAGCAATAGATCAATCGATCACGAAAGGTAGGATGGTGACTGGAGGGCAGTTTGATTATACTGATTTACTGATTTACTGGCTTTACTGATCTTACTGATTTTACTGCTTTCGACTGATTTAAATACTGAGGCTTTAGGGATGCTAAACATAACAATTTTAATAAAAAGATACTGACTTGAATCAAAGAAATCAATAGATCATGTGAGATGGGATACAAAGGGTGACTGAGAGGGCAGTTTGATTTACTGATTTACTGAATTTACTGCTTTTGGGTATGTAAAAAACAACAATTTTAATAAAAATATGACTTAAATCAATAAGAATTCGTAGATCAATAGATCAATAGAATCACAGAAGGGTATGAGGGTATGGAGGTGGTTGGTAGTTTGGATCTAACTGATTTACTGATTTACTGGCTTTAGGCTATGTAAAAATGCAAATTTTAAGTTATAAACAATAAAAAAGAATAAATGTTTTAGTAAAAACAAAATGTTTTAAAACATAAAATTTAAAAAGTAATTAAAAAATTAAAATTGAAAGCAAAATTAAAACATAAAGAATAAATGTAAAATGAAACATAAAATAAAATAAACAAACAATATATTATTAGTTGACGTTATAAAAAGAAAATCGAGATTTTGAAAATAGAAATCTCAGTATGTTTACTAACGAATGTTTACTAACTCAGATCACCGAGCACCGGCTCCAGCACACGGTGCACGGTACCAGAATCTCTGATCTCCTTCTAGTCTCTTACCTCATCACTCCTTTTTCATTCTTCACCTTCTCCTTCTTCTACTAAATGCACTCCGTGCATTTCGACTTTTTTTATTTCAGTTTGGGTGACCCCCTCACACGGGCGTTCCAAACACCATTACTTCTCTCTTCGTTTATGTCCTCCTTCTTCTTCTTCCTCATTCCTCTCCTACTGTTTGCGAGAGAAATTCCAGTTGCAGTTTCATTCTTCTTTATTTCATATGGGGAAACCCCGCTCACCTTGGGATCCCAAAGCTCCAGCTCCGATTTCAAATCCTTTCTCCATCTCTATACTTGATGACAATATTCAACTTCCTAAACAAAATTTCTCATATTCATGGAAAGGAAACCGAAACCTCGATTACCAGGCTGATGGCTGACGGAAAATCATTTACAAAGTTTTCTAGATACCATTTTGCGCAAACCCATTTAGTACCTTTTTAATTATGATTAAAAATTATTTTTTTTTCTATTATAAACTTTTTTTTTTTAATTTTTTTTTAAATTTTAATTTATTTTTTTTTTTTATCTTTTATTTTTTTTTTATATACTTTCAAACATTCTTCTTTAAATTTTAATTTTTTTCCTAATACCAATTATCCTACTATGGTCACTCTGCCAGTTTCAGGTTCACAGGAATCCTTCCCGGATCCAGGATCTTCCAGATATTCAGCGGGACCTAAAATACTAGCGCAATCCTCAACTTACTATATATAATAATATATAATATATAATAATATATAATTATATATATATAAAATATATATATAGTATATACTATATAAATATCTATATATAATATATATAATATATATATATATATAATATATATATAATATATAATTATAATTATATTTTATGTTAATATAAATATAATAAATAATATATAATATTAATATAATAATATAGATAAAATATAATATTTAAATATATATAATATATATATATAATATATATAATATAAATATATATTATAATACATATATAATACATATTATATATAATTATAATAATTATAAAATAATATATATATAATATATAAAATATAATATAAATATAATTATATATAATTAATATATATTTATATATATATATATATATATACATATACAACTAACATCAAGAATAATTCTGCTTCAATACCAATAAATAGTTTTCATCAGAATACTAATAATAGTAATTATACTTCTTATATATAAAATTTTTTTCATTTTAGTGTTTACGTGCAGTGTAAATAATATAATATCCATATATAGTTTCAAGGTTATACTATATTATCCCTAATTATTATACCTTATATTTATAATATTTAAACACCATTTAGGCGGGGAACGATAACATTATCGGGTGGGTAAAGCACCCGCTTTATGAGGCAAATGAGTTTGTGAGCATTAGGCTTAAAGCTGATTGCATATCGTACCCCCCTCCACTCGAGTGATGTTTCACACTGACGGAATAGAGAGGTGAGAGAATACCGGATTACATATGTCACGTAGACACACAAAAAATAAATTATAAATTAAGTAAGTAATTTTATATACACTATTTTAGATACATTTAAAAAATGATGATATCTTTGTATTTAGTTATTGACTTATACATTTTTGGATATTTCTCAACTTCCAATGCTAATCAAATATATTTAAGTACTATATATATTTATTATTATATATATTTTAATTTTATATATTTTATATTTATTATTATTTATTTATATATATTTATATTTTTGAGAATACAGTATAATTCATTAAAATAATATATTATAGACTAAATGTGTGAATTTTAAAATCAAAATCTTTTTCAAATCGTCAGAAAGACTTTCTTAAATTTAGAAAGTTCTCTTTATGGTGTAGTAGCTAATTTTATTTCATAATATTATTTTATATAAAATTAAAATGAAAGTTCTCTTTATGGTGTAGCAGCTAATTTTATATTCATAAATTTGTTTTAAACTATTCTACTATGTAAAAAAAAATTTAGATTTTATATAAATAAGTATTATAATTAAAAATTTAATTATATTAATTAATTTCAATTTATATGACGTACCAAATAGGGTGCCTAAACCTTTCAATGCTATATCAAATATTTATTCCTAGAGCAGGACGTTTTTCCACCAATTATCTGACTTCTCATATTTCTCTTTTCTCCCTGGGACGCAGGAAGCATTACTGTTTTTAACATATCAGAAACTAAAAGTATTTAATATCTATATATAATTATTCTACATTATATTTCACAATACTTCACAAGATTCATAAGGATATGAAACTTTGACATGGTTCATAAGTATAAAACTATTGCCGGTTAATTTATAACCAATGCAAATAATATAATCTATATTTTCTTCCTGTTTATATTTTTTTCTATACGAGTTTAAGATGGATGGAGTTATTTTAGGCCTGCGAATTAAACTGGAAAATCTGGAATTCACTGGAAAGGGATTCTGAACCTGGAAACTGGAGTGTTCCCTGGAAACTGGATAACTGTGAACAAGTTATAATTAAAAAAAAATTTTGTAATAAGTAAAACAATAAAATAAATAAATAAATAAATAAATAAATATCAAATATTCAACTACCTAAGTAATAGGATATACAAAAGTTTTTATTAATAAATTATAAATAAAATTAAAATATAAATATTTATTTTAATATTCATATATCATAAAAACTAATTAAATATATGTTTTTGCGCTCAAAGGTAGTATCTATATTTCGTTAGTCTGTTAATGTTTCGTCGCCTACAAGCCATGAATAGATGAGTTATTATCGTGAGTTTTCCTCATTATACAACTATAGTAAAATTTTAGACCGGTTATAGTACAATTTATGCTATAATGTATTAATAGAAGAGTGAGAGAAAGGCTGGAATCGGACTTGGAGTTCATTTGGGGCTCCCCAAGGAGGCCCATAAAGACAATTACGCGCAAATTAAGCATAGGGTGTTTTAGAAAGACGGAAGTAGAATTAGATAGAATGACGGAAGATAAGGATAGTATAGGAGGAATAATAATAGATAGGATAGGAAGAATTGGTGTTATTTAGTAAACGCCCTAGTGGAGGTCCAACTGAAATTATACAAAATAGGAATGCACGGGGGATGCTAATTTAAAGAAGATAATGAAATAAGAATAAAAGTAAGAATAGAGAAGAGGTACGCGAAGGAAATATGAGAAGAGACGTGGGAACCAATATATATTATTGTACTTGCTTTTTTTTCAATTTTATTTCAATTTTTATATATTTTGTTTGGCAGTGAGTGAGTGCTATGAACCAAGTGCCTCACTTCTATGAGACTTGTGCGAAACTATTCTAGTTCAGACTTGAGCAGCTTGATGTATGCAACATTACAATGAGTAATTATTTTGAATAAAATCGATTTCTAACAAACTAATAACTATTAACTGATATCTATCAAATATTGACTTGGTAGCATATTCATAGTGTTTAACTTAGTTGACACGGTAACTACTAGCATAGTAATTTTGTTTAATTTTAATAATATTTTTATAACTTCGCCAATGCATGTACACACATTGTGTTAAATTTAAAAAGTGAGAATTAGTTTTTTTTTTCCTATTATTCAATAAGAACAGCATAAAAGAGCAGGGGGGGTACCATATACCGCTACATTTCCGAAAATGTAGCGGGATTAGCGATAAGCTGATAGCTTGTAGTCGAACCGCCGGGTTGTCTCCCTGCCCGACCGTCGCTGCCAACCCCCGGCCAAACCAATTCAGACGTCAAAACCGCGCGTTTTTTCTACCGGCGCAGTTACACTGTATACTTATAACAACTATAAATATACTAATCAAATCAAGAAGGGTTAAAATCAAACAAGAATAAAAAAATCATATTTTTAATTCCATTACTCCTTTGTTAAAAATTGATGCAAAATATATAAACATTCCTAAATATAATCAATTTTTTATTTTGTATTTACTATGACTTCAAATTAAAATTGGGGCCAAATTATAAATATTTTCCGAGAGTTTTTAACATAAAAAGTATCTCGAAATTTGATATACCTCAAACGAATTCTGGAAAAGGAATAAATAATATAATTGATTAGGTATATTAATGTATTTTATTTATTTACGTAAATAAATCTTCAAGAAAATCAAATATTATTTAGAAGGAAATCTTCCTCTTTTAATTCTAATTTGAATTAATATATATTATATTTTATATTTATATTTATTTATATCTCTATATATATATATATATTACACTATATATACTATATATAGTATAATATATATTTATATATATATTAATATATATATATATATATATATATATACTATATATTATTACTATATATTATTATATATATAATATTATCTATATATTTTATATATACTAAAAAAAATAATTAGCTAATATATATATAGTATATATATATACTATATATTTAATACAACTTATGTCTTCTAGAAAATTCAATTGTTTTCTAAAAATCTTCTTTCGAAATTATTTATTTATTGAATTAATTAAATTTTTATTCCTTTTATAATTAAAATTATTATAATTGAAATTATATTAATTTTGCATCCTAAGTTTTAAGATTTCAGTGTTTTTGACTTACATTTCTAATTTTAGTTAACCGCCGCCGGCCTCCAGCCCGCAAAATTCCCGCCCCGGTCGGTCCTTAGCGTACTAAAATGAAGCGCGCTATTCTCCCACCTCTCGTTCATAAGAGTATATAATATATTGACTAAAAGTAGTATTTAATTACAATTTATAAATATTTTCTTTTCCTACACGGCTAAAAATACACCAAAGATAAAGTTTGCAAAATTTTCCGCAACAAGTTTTTTTAGTTGTTTCTTATTAAAAACTATTAAATTGGTGAAATTTCTTTCCTATAAGTAATAAATCTTTTCGGCGTTGAAAATTTCGTTGACTTTTTTGTATTTTTTTGTGACAAATTGTTGGGACAATTTTTGCATTGTGCAAATATACAAGGAGATTTTGTGAATGATTGATATTGACCTATAGTAATTTACCAAAACACACACACT
>JABUQX010096301.1:0-14224 GCA_015478945.1 Trachelipus rathkii
ATGTTTATTTTAAAGCTGCTTTTTCAATTGGGGTAAACCAGTCGGGCGTCTGGGAAAACTGGTCAATATAAACTTACATAAAAATGTCAATTTTTTTTTTGGTTTTTAATAATATTTTATTTTAGTTTTTATGTATGGTAGACTATAAGACATTTGTTTAATGTTTTCTATACCTATCTTTCTTCTATCTAGTGTAAGGATTAAAAAAAAGTTCGTGAAATGTGTGTACATACTCGTAATATAAAGAGCCTATTTTGTTAAAAAGTGCAAATATTATTATTATTATTAAAAAATATTAAAATTGATTGTCATAATTTAAATTATAATGTAAAAAATTTTCTTCAAAAAGTACACATGAAATGTGCGTACATAGGCCTACTCGTAATATAAAATGCCTATGTTGTTAAAAAGTTGAATTATTTAGAAATTATTCAAATTTGTCAATTCTTTTTTTTCAATGCTCATTTAGCATAAAAAAATAAAAAAATTTCAAAATTTTCTAAAAAATCAACGTTTGCAAAATGTTAAAATATAACTTAAGAGGTGTTTTTCTATCCAAATTAATTCTATAACATTATTAAACTATTTAACATTTAAATTAATTAGTTTGGACAAGCACAAACCAAATAATATTTAATGACTGGTTTTCCCCTAAGCCACTGACCGGTTTTCCCCAAAATCAATTTTTTGAAAATGGAATTTTTCAAAAAAAATTTTAAAATATTTATTTCAACATTTTTATTATTTTTATTATTCTACAACATTAAGGAAACTCCAAATGTGAGAAAAAACTATTAAATATAGATGTAACTTCAAATTTAAATTTTTCATGATTCATTAAAGAAAAAAAAAAAAACGCCGATTTTTGACAGGTTTCCCCCCATTTTACGGTATATATAAAGAGCATTCCAAGCATCTAGGTTAGGTTTAAGCCTACAGCATCAACAATCCATATAGGTTAGGCGTCTGTTTAGGACCTTTATAGTTCAGATTATGATAAGTTTTGTTAAGTATACACATACTAAATCTGTACATACTAAAATCTTATAACATGAACTAGGAGGGACCTAACCTACATGGATTGTTGATGTCGTAGACCTAAACATAACCTAGATGGTTTAAATTTCCTTATATATATATATATATATATATATATATATATATATATATATATATATATATATATATATATATATATATATATATATATATATATATATATATATATATATATATTAATTATTTTTTTATTGCATCTTAGAAAAATACTTGCAAAAATTTATTTAAAATTATTTACGTACACTTTGTACATAAAATTAAATATTTATAATTTTAATATAATATTTAAGATGCACTCAACCTAGTATTACCTCCTAAGGCCAATGTTTAAATTATATATATATATATATATATATATATATAGTTATAAGCATGATATGTATATTTTTTTATATATATATATATATATATATATATATATATATATATATATATATATATAGGGTAATAGAGCAGAGGAGTGTCACCCCAGATATTTATGAAAATCACAGGATATACTCTAAAAAAAAATAATAATGAAGAATGGTGAAAACAAAAATCAATAGTCTCTTTAGGAAAAAAGTTACAGCCTTTCAAAGTTTTTAAAACTCCCATAGACTTTTCATTTTTGATCCATAAAGGTTAGATCTCATTTCAGGCCCTCTAGTTCAGGTTATGATAAGTTTTGTTAGGTATACACAGCGAAAATCTATGTATACTTAAAATTTTATCATAACCTGAACTAGGATGGCCCTAAAACGAGCACGAGGCCCACTAATTTTTTTTTATAAGAAAGCCTATGGGAAAATTTTAAACTTTGAAAGCCTGTAACTTTTTTTTTCCTAAAGACTTTAATCATTTTTCTTCTTTTTAAGCTTTATTATAATTTTTTTTAGAGTATATCCTATGATTTTAAACTTTTTTTGGTAATTATGTTGCTAATGTAAAACTATTGTATTAAAACTAAAATTTTAATTTACAAAAATGGCATAAAAAAATTCTTTAAAAGTTTTTTTCAGCGATTAGCGCACATTTTAGATGTAGCTATATGTTCAATAAAAAATTAAAAAATAAAGCTCAGAAAAAAAAAGTTACTAATTTTGGCTTTTTTTTTTTAGGGATAACACTATCAATGTATTTTCCCAATTTTTTTCCCATTATTTATATATCAATAAAACTTTTCAATAATTTGTATTTTTTAAAGATTATCAATAAAATTGAATATACCAAACCAAAGTTTACCCTACGTAGTTAATTTAAAAAAAATTACTCAAATATTTTCTTTTGCATATAATAGAATTTAAAAAATTCAATAATACTCAAAAAAAAAAAATTATATATATATATATATATATATATATATATATATATATATATATATATATATATATATATATATATATATATATATATATATAAATATGTTGTTTTTATATAGGTATTTGCATTATATAGTGGTTAGACAGCTTAATTAATATATATTTGAGATTCGGCCTTTCTGTCTCGTGGTTTCTAAGTTCAGAAAAGTTGTTGTTTTTAATGAGTCGAATTTCACAAGAATGCGGTTGAATTATGCCAGAAGGTTGCTTCCTCACTAAACAATTTTCTTTAAAAAAATCTTAACTTAAATTAACTTTTCTTGAACTCTATAAATTTTAAACTTAAGAAAATTTTTGGTCTCAAATGTGGGTCGTTGTCTACAGTATTACATATATATATATATATATATATATATATATATATATATATATATATATATATATATATATATATATATATATATATATATATATATATATATATATACAATAGTTTATGATCAGTAACTTTTGCAAAGTGGATATTGAGTCATGGAAATTCATGCAGCTTTATAGGGTTCTGAGTGAGTCAATCTGATTATCAGTCTGATTGAGGCAATTTTACTCTCTCTCTCTCTCTATATATATATATATATATATATATAAAGAAGGAAAGATATATATATATATATATATATATATATATATATATATATATATATATATATATATAACTAACGACACCCTAGAGTAGACCGCATAGATATCAATTGTCAGGGACTCTCAGCCTCTAGGTGGACAACCTGTCCCCCATCAGCTCAAGCCCCCTAATAGAAATCCTTAAAATTTTAGGGGGTTTTAGGCAATGGGGGAGGGGGGAGGGGGATGAAGAAGATCACCCACCTAGAGGCTGAGAGACCCGACAACTGATATCTATACAGTCTACTCTAGGGTTTTTGTTTTGGTAAATATCTAGATTTGAATCAGTGTATATTTTCTGAAAAATTCTGTTATAAAATTTCAAGTTCAGAAAGTTGTTGAGCAAAGTTTTTTTAAGAAAATTTTAGTGGCAAAGCTTCTGGAATTATGCCAGAAGCTTGCCACTAAATTTTCTTAAAAAACTTAACAACTTTTCTGAACTTAGAATTTTTTTTTAGAAAATATACACAGATTCAAATATAGAAAATCATAAAACAACTTTATATATATATAGCATAGTATATATATATATATATATATATATATATATATATATATATATATATATATATATATATATATATATATATATATATATATATATAGAGAGAGAGAGAGAGAGAGAGTGACGAACTAAGTGTGAGAGAATATCTCAAGCACCTTGGCTAAAGAACTAAGCATTGAGTCAAATTAGATTATGAGTTAATCGCCCCAATTTACTAAAATACCTCGCAGTTACTGATCATAAACTGCTTAAAAATATATATATAAAATTTTTGCAATATTTTTTTTAATTACATAGTTTTTTAATATAACAAAATCATAGTGGAAAGATTTATACTGTGATAAAATCCTTCAATCGTTAAAAAAATTACAATATCGATTAATAAATATCGATGTATCAATAAGTTGAAACATTTCAATAGTTATTCATCCCACACATGAACGAAAAAAATCCAATAAGTGAGGTTTTTGGTAGCGCTATTTTTTATATTTTTATTAAAGATAAATATTTAAAATGTATGTGAATCGCTAAAGAAACTTCAAAGAATTTTTTGATACCATTTTGGTATATTAAAAGTTTATAGTTTTAATACAATAGTTACGTAATGCTTTCTCACATTAGCTACATAACTACCCTTTATATATATATATATATATATATATATATATATATATATATATATATATATATATATATATATATATAAGAAAATCCTATGGGATTTTTACCCGAGATTGTAATTTTTTTTCCTAAAGAGACCGCCGATTTTCGCTTTCACTACTCTTCATTATTTTTTTTTTTAAGAGTATATCCTGTGATTTCCATAAAAATCGGGGGTGACACCTCTCTGCTCTACTATTGCAATAACTAGTTCTAGATGTTACTTTTACTGCCACAGGCAAGTCATGACAAGAACTTGTTCTAAGCCCTAAGCGAATGACAGTTTCAAGCGAATGTTAAAACTTATAAAATGTTCAAATACAAATTAATTTAATTACACATGATTTTAAAACGACGAATAAATTATTATCATTAAACTACACAAATTCGTTTGTCTATGCAGTCAGTCTTATTACAGTCCTAGGCTACCGGCTCAAAATTTATACATTGATTTACTTACCTCCATCGTTAAATCGTTCATCTAAATATATTTTAGATTCAATAAACGTTGTAAATAATCCTAAAATAAAATATACTATTAATGACTTCATGGTTCCTTAACAAATGTGAACAATTCGAACTCTAACACAACCTAATAGTCCACTTTCAGTTAAATAATTTTTTGATAATGCTCTCCTGACGTCTACTACAAGTGTATGATTTGATTGGTTCACGAACTTAATAAATTCGTAAAAATCTAGTGTTGCAATAAGCCGTAACTTCGAGCTTAGGTATATTCGTTTAAGTGTTATATACAAAGAAAGCTAAAAGTTGAAGAAAAAATTAGCATTCATTTTTAAATTATTTTAATGTATTAAAAAAGATCCGATCCTTTGTAATATTCTTAGCGTGTCTGTCTTAGTCTTCTGTGGAGAACTGTAAGAGATATTTTCAACCTGGATGCATGTCACTGACGCGAGTTGTCATGAGCTCAGATTATATCTTGTTTTAGGTTACATATACAAAGAATCTTAAAGTTGAAAAAATTAAGCATTCCATACGGCTAAGACACTTTATGGTAATAATTTGGACTCCTCAAGTAATTTAGCAGGTGTTTGAGGTATCTTCTTTAAAGAACTCTAAAATTCTTACATGTCTGGTAGTGTAGCAATAAAAAGCGTGGTCGAGCTTAGTATATCTGTTTAAGTGTTATAACAAAGGAATCTAAATAAAAATAGCATCATATAAACCTTTTCATTGAAATAATTGTGGAACTCGCTAGGTAATTTGCAGGTGGTTCTGAGGTATCATCGCTTTGAAGAATGCAAAATTTACTTTACATTCTGTTTAGCAGATTAAAGCATTGAGTCGAGCTTACGTATATCGCTTTTTTAAGTGCTTTATAAATGAAACTATCTGGATAATATAAAGATATAGCATATACTAAATACCTATCCAGCGTGTAATATTTGGACTCCTAGTAATTCTAGGCAGGTGTATTGAGGTATCTTCTTGAGAACTCATATAAGGATACCTTACATCTGGTTTGTAGCCAATATAAAATGTTATTGAAGGCAACGAGGTACTATCGTCTTAAGTGGTCATTCGATATGGTCGCTAAGTGATTGCGATTGCATCTCTATAGCTATCGACTTTCAAGTCATAACATTTAAAATCAGCCGAACATCTTTTGGCAGTGTGTTTGATGTATGCTTCTCTTGAGAACTCTAAGAATATAATTCTAGATGCAAGCATAAGAGCGAGTCGAGTTAGGGTATATCGTTTTCCATGTTACAATAATATTAATTCTAAAGTTGAAAAATTTAGCATTCATTCAAAATTCTATATTTCGTGTAGTAATATGATCTCCTAGGTAATTTAGGCAATTATTTGAGGCAAGATATTGCTCGAACTCTAAATACTGAAACTATTGAGCAAACATTGGAAATTGTTCAACGCCATGTCGAAGCTGGAATGAAGTTTAATCTCACAGGTAAAATTTTAAGTTGAAAAATATTAAGCATTTCCATACGAGATTTATGACTTTCACTGAAATTAATGGTTGGACTCCTACGGTAATGTGACAGGTGTTTGGGATGGTATCATGGCTCTGAGAGAACTCTAAATTGACGTACATTTTCGTTGCTAGCAAAAAGCATCAGTCGAGCTCTACGTATATCGTATAAGTTAATAAACAAAGGAAGATCTTCAAGTTAGAAAAAATTAGCATTCGATCTAAGTCACTTTCAGTCATCAATTTTCACTCCTATGGCAAAGTAAGCAGGGTTTGAGGTCAATCTTCTTGGAAGACTCGTAAAATACTTACACTTTGGTGTAGCAGTAAAGCGTAGTCGATCTTAGGTATATCCGTTTAAGTTTCAAAAGTGGAAAACTAAGGTTGAAAATATTAGCATTCATACTTCTAAATCACTCATGTAATAATTGACTCGCCTAGCTAATTTGGCAGGGTGTTAAGTATCTTCTCCTTGAAGAACCTCAAATACCTTACATTCTGGTGCTAGCAATAAAGGTAGTCGAGCTGTAGCGTATATCTATTGTAAGTAATAACAAGAATCTATAAGTATGAAAAAATTGAGCACTTATCTCACGGAAAATCACTTTGCATGTAATAAATGTGGACTCCTAAGTATTTTGACAGGCTTTGAGGTATCTTCTTGAAATAACTCTAAAATACTTACATTCTGGGTGTAGCAATAAAGCGTAGCTCGAGCCTTAGAGTACTATCGTTTTAAGAGGTATATCAACAAAGAAATCCAGTGTGAAAAAATTAGCATTCAACGTAAGTCACTTTCATGTATAATAATTTGGACCCTAAGTTGAATTTAAGCATGATGCTGTTGCAGATATCTTCTTTAGGAACGAACTTAAGATTTAACTTAACATTCGAGGCGTCTACGAGTTTGAACCACTTGATCAGCGATAACAGACGTCATTGCGCGCTCTGGCGTAATATAATTCAAGTTCACAAATTTGCGTACATCACTAAACCATAGGAAAGTCTAAAGTTAAAAAAAACAAAAACTAGACGAATTCAATTTAAATAGCTGTTAATTAATAATCGTGAGCTCCTAGGCTATTTATCGCAGGGCATTTGTTTGACGGTTATTCTTTATTTTGAAACCTAAAAGAATACATTCGGTGAGCGATAATGTACAAATAAGCCTTGTCCGAGCTTAGGTATTCATTGTTTACGGTGTTATAACAACAGAGAATCTGAAAGTTGAAAAAAAATTTAGGCATTCATATACCTAAATCACTTCATCTCAACCTTAATCTCCATTATTTCCATCACATATACCGTATTATTCTTTTCTCATAACTACAAAATTGCTGTACATTCTGTGTATTGCAATAAAGCGTGTCGAGTTAGGTATATTTGATGAATGTGTGGTTATAACAAAGAAATTCTAAAGTTGAAAAGATAAAGATCTTGTATATAAATCTCTTTCGATGAATAACTTTGTGACTCCTAGGCTAATTTTGGCAGGTGTTTGCGGTATCATCTTTGAAGAACTCTGACTTGAAACATTTCTGGTGTATAGCTAAATAAAGCTTAGGTCCGAGCTGCTACGTATATCCGTTTTTACGGTCTATAACATGAAATCTAAAGTTTAAAAAAAAATTAGCACTTCATACTAAAATGCCTTCCAGTAATAATGCTTGGGAAAGCTCCTAGGTAATTTTAGGCCAGGTGTATTGAGAGGTATCTCTGTGAAAACTCTTAAAGATACTTAATTCTGCTGTCAGCAATTAAAAACACGATAAGTCGAGCTGGTATATCGTTTTAAGTGTCTTAACAAGGAAAGGTCTAAAGTTGGAAAAAATGCATTCATACAAAACACTTTCACGTAATAATTTGGACTCCTACGGTAATTTAGGCAGAGTGTTTGCATGAGTATCTTTCTTTAGAACGAACTCTAAATCAGAGAGTTCCCAAACACTTTTTTTGAATCTCGCAATAGACCACTTGCATGTTTTGCGGTTTTGGGTAGACCCGCCTGCTAAACCTGATTTGATTTTTGCCAAAAATTTTCTACTTTTCTCACTGGTAACTGATCCTTCATCACTAATGGATTCCTCTGACGAAGGAACTACATCTAAGATTTCAGTATCTTTGTTTGTTTGCAGGTGAAGCTTGGTTTTAATTTTAGGTAATTTTATGTCTGCTTCTTCATCTGTTCCTTTTATACTATTGTCATCTGAAGGATATTGTTCTACATTTTTAGTTGATGTAGAAACCTTACATTTGTTAGAGTCTTTGATATCATCTTGACATTGATTCTGCTTATCATCCACTTTATGTTCTTCACTGTTTAGACTTTCAGTATGGTTAATAGTCTTTGATTTCTCCTTTTTATCTGGATAATATGTGGGTTTTTTAGGGTATCTACTATTACTCTTATCACAATCTTCATATCTATCAGAATTTAGAGTATTTGATGTCTGATTTTCAACATCAGAAACATTACTTTTGTCAGTTTTACAAGAAATTTTTTCTACTACTTACCAAAACAGCTTTAAAAACCTCCAGTTAACAAGATAGTCCTTTGCTTTGGAAAAAAAGACCGGAAGTAGGTCAATTTAGACATAAGAAAATCAATCTACCAGTCGAAGAAAGCTTCGAGGAAAAAATTTATTACTTATAATTGTTAAAGTAGATCGTATCTACTGGTAACAACCTACATTGAAGAATAATGAAACACTAGAATAAATATGGATATTTTACTCAGAATTAACCCTATAGGGAAATACATGAGCGTGCATTTACTATCACGAATCACGCTTGAACTGTAAACAATAACAAACAAGACTATGTTACATTAGTAAAAATATGACCATGTTGCCAGAATTCTCTCTACTGGCATAGAAGCCAAAATAAAATGTTCTAAATACAAAATATAATTTTTCATAGAATAAACAATATTCTTCAACACTCTCCCTTATTGTTTTTTCTCAACGTGGTTTTAGTCATTCCAATTTTTCCTTCAGTCATCAATTAATCTTTGGTTATGTAGAGGCTTTGTGATTCCATCTGCAAGTTGATTCTAATTAGTTTAATCTTAAGTACTTTCATTTCATTCATTTTTGAACTTTTTCTCTTAATTTTTCCGAATGTTCTTACCTTTTATATGCTTTGTCTTTTCAGCATCTTACCAATGATATTTATTGAAGGTTAATAATTGTCAATCCAAAAGAGTTCTTGCAGACTTCTGGTAATTTTCTTCCAGTAGTTGATGAAGCCACACAATTTCTTTTGTTGCTTCACTTGCTGCCATAATTTCAGCTTCTGTTGTTGAAATAGCAACTGAACTTTGCTTTTGACTACCTACATGAAATTGCTCGCTCCAGCAAATATATAACAAACATTTCCAGTGTTGATATGCCTGTTCTTAAGTCCAGCATGATCTGCATCACGTACCTTCCAGATGATTCTTGTTCAGTAATCTCATTTAAAACTAATACCCTCTCTTGTGTACCTTAAGTATTGAAACACTCATTTTAACTTTGTAATCACTTCTATGATGATTTTCTACACTTCTGGCAAGATAATTAACAACAAATGCAATTCTGGTCTTGTTGCTGTTGCAAGATATAGAAGACGCTCCTAATTGCTGATTTTCTGTAAGGGAAACTTCTCCTGGCTTCAATGTCGATGTGGTACAATTATAACTTTAAAATGGGGTGTTGACACTGCAATTTGCAATCTTTCCATACCAAATCTCTTTAGTATTCTTTTAGTGATAGCTGACTGGGACTAATTTCTTTGAACCATCATTTCTTGAGTCAAGTTCATTTATAAAATATATCTATTTATAATGTTAATTTTGAATTACGTTTTTTGATTCTTATAAATAAATTTCTGCAATCTGCTTGACTGTTGATGCAACTAGTCATGCACAACGATCATAAATGCAATATGATTTTATGTCCATTGCTGATCTTCTTATGTAAAGACATAGGATCAGCTTTACTTTTACCAAGTTTTAAGTTTTGAAAAGAAGTTCTTGGCTTAACATTCCAGCATCTTGGTGCTTGCTTAAGCCCATCCAAACTGCGTTAATGCATACTTTGTTCCTGTCCATCTCAATCTGCTTCTGGTTGTTTCATATATAATTCTTCTGATAAATTTCCATAAAGAAATGCTGTTGAAACATATCAAATTGTATTTAGGACATATTTTCTTTAGTTGCTTACACTTATTAAAGTTTCTTACAGTACTTTTAATTTGCTACTGGATCTGAAATGTTTGCTCATTATGTCCAATTCTTAGTAGTTGACTATAACACTTTTGCAACTAATCTCTGCTTTATATTTGCAACTGTACATCTGGTTCATTTTAATTTTATTAAAATCCATTTTTTCAATTGGTTTTCCTTCCTGGTGTGGTAATTTCTAACTATTCCTTAAGGTTTGATCTCTTTCGAATGATTCTCATTATTTTTCATTGAATTAACCATTTTTTCTTATGCTTACTCTGCATATTTTTATAATTTCAGTTCTTTCCATAATCTCTAATGAATGAGAGTAAGTACTGTAGTCATCAAACTTTAATGGCTTTTTAATTACTGATGTCTGTCTCTAATTGTTTTGTGCTTACTATTCTATCTTGTTCCTTCTATTTCTGAATTCAATTCTATTTTCTGTTATTAGATTCTTTTTCTGTATGCAGATTCTGTTCTGTATAGATTCGTTTTCTGGTATCAGATTCTTTTTCTGTATGTGATGATTTAATCTAATTATAGTGTACTGTCATCAGTTTCTCTGTATTTCTCTACTCTTGATTCTTTCTTTTTCATTTCTTTTCTGATTCCATCTATCTGATATTGGAAGTTGAGTAGCTGCTCTATTTTTGAAATATATACTCTGCAATCTAAACACAAAAATTATTTGCTTGATCATATATTCTTATAAGCCTTCATCTCCATATATACAATTAACACACCTGATTTTGCTTTTAGATCTAACTTTCTCTTTTCTGATCTGAATCCACCCCTGCATATGCTGTTCCGATTACACTAGATGCTTGATTCTGGCTTTTCTATCATACAGATTTCAAAGGCGTTTTCCATCACAGTAGATTCCAAGTTCTATTATTATACTATGCTGCTGTGTTAATTAATTCTGTCCATGATTTTCTGTGGAAATTTTACTATTGGAATACATTATTATGTGATCTGGCCGCTTGTAACTAGCGTTCATTTTCTTTTTCCATCTCTAATTTTGTTGTGGAGTATATCGGAGCGTTAACCTTTGCTTAACCCATATTTAAGTAAAAGCTTTTTTTAACTAACTAATTATTAAATTCTAAGCCATTATCACTTAAGAAAATTCTCTGATTGGTTGTCCTTGTACTTTTGCTTCTCTTCAAGTACTTGCTCCAATTTTTCTATAAACTCTGATTTTTCTTTAATAAAATATGACAAATTCTCATTTTTGAAGTACATCATCTTTGACATACAAACTATTATAATCCTGAGTTTGAGTAATACTTGAAAGGTCCCACAAACATCGCAAATAGCAATTCTCCCTTGCTTAGTACTATTTGGTCTTTCCAAAATTTCTTACGTGCATTTTCCATTTATACATGCCTGTACAATTTCTTTGTATAAGGGTGCGTTCAATTATTAGTTTCTTTTGATCAGATTTTCTTATGTTCTTCGTATTCCGAATGTCGCCATTCTTTCATGATATATCTGTAATGAGAGCCGTTTCTTCATGTGCATTTATTTCTGGTAAATCCCAGATTTTAGCTAACCGTGCAAACTTTGAATAGCCCTTCCTTTAGTTAAACGATTGTAGCCATTAAAATGAGGATTTTTTGCTTACCATATAAACTACATTAACACTTGGTTCAGAATATAAATTCACTATTTGGATGCTATCATGTAGCTGCCAATATCTCGACAAAAATTTTTCTTAATACTATGAACCATACCGCAAGACAAATCATTCAAAAATAATTTGTAGATATTTTTCCAACTACAACTGATTCTACTTCAATTGTTCCATATATCCTAACACATTTGCTTTCTGACCATTTGCTGATTTTACCTTGACTGAATGCTTAAATACATAAAAAGTTTAAAATAACTTTTTCACATTTCTTATATTTTGTAGCGCATTATCAAATCCTAATTTTTCCTCTATCATGTTTCTTCGGAAATAAAACTTGTTTATCTACCGCTAACATAAAAGCATTATATCTGTTTTACTTTTTGAAATTTTCTTTATTTCAAAATTTGCATTTTCTTTCTGGTCGTTTGAAAGCAGCCGTTTACCATCTGTCAATCCATATTCTGCAATTTTTGATCCAGTGACCTTTAAAATGGCAGTAATTACAAGGAAATTTCTTCATTTTATCTTTTGTACTACTTTCTCTGTAGTTTCCTTTTATTGTTAATGCTGTTCTTGATTTTTCTGACTTAACTTTGATGCCAACTGTATTTGCTTTCTGTGCTAAAGCCAAGTTAACCAAATTATCTATTACTTCTCTTCTATTACTATGAATTCATGAGCCATGTTATTTGGGAATTTGAAATCCTTTGCGCAAAATTTCAAAAATCTTAGACATATGCAGAATCTCGGCAAATGTACTTTCATTCTTGCTCTTGAATTTTGACAACTTTGTCTTCCTGAAATTTACGCCAGAGGAGCTGTCTTATTGAGAGATAATTCAGCTGTCTAATTTCTCATTCCCAATTTGAGTAAAAAAAACTGTGAACAAACATCGTAAACTTGTTTTCTTCAGACCCCATAAAATTTTGTAGTTTCCTTCATACTTCATCTGTCTTCAAAAGGTTCCTTATTGATTTCTAATACTTTGGCTTGAGGTTGAAACCAACAAAAACATTACATCTGATTGAGTTTTTTGAATTTGTCTAGTTTCTTTTTGTTATGCATATTTCTCTTCAACTGTTGCTGTGGTACTGGTTCTTGTGGTTTTTTATATTTACATTTGATTGTTCTATTGTCATCGTATGATTCCACTTAGCTTTATTGCATAAGACCTTCGCATCTTCCCAGTTTGCCTTACCATTTGTTAGTGAATCAATTTCTGCATTGAGAATATCAATATTTAACTATATAGATCAGGTTTCCTTAATTCTAATTCTATTTAGAGTTTATCTAGGTCTATTTCTTAGTTTTACTATAGAGTGGCTAGCCTATTTCTAATTCTATAAATATAAGGCTGACCTAGGCCTACTTTCCATTTTCTGTTTCACATTCAAATTAGGCTTGTTACAAACTACTCTCAGTCTACCATTGTTAAGTAGATCGGTATCTACTGGTAACGAACCTACATAAGAATACATGAAACATCTAGAATAAAATGGATATTTTACTAGAAACTTAACCCTATAAAATACATGAGCGTGCATTTACTATCACGAATCACGCTTGAACTGTAAACAATAACAAACAAGACTAAGTTAAATTAGTAAAAATATGACCATAGTTGCCAGAATCTCTCTATCTGGCATAGAAGCCAAAATAAAATGTTCTAAATACAAAATATAATTTTTCATAGAATAAACAATATTCTTCAACAATAATTAATTTTGATATTCTAATCATATATTTTCTAATAATTTTTAGAAGGGTTGGAGACATTTCGGGTGTTGAAATGCCTACCACACCTTCATCTTTATCGCATAAAATAATTAAGTCGGGTCCACATATTTTGATGCTAATTATTGTAATCTTAAGTAGATAATAGAAACATTTCTTACCCGCAAGATACTGTATGAAAATTTGTGTACTTTTTGTTTGAGAAAGAAATCTCTGGAAGTGAGCGTAAGTTGTTTGTTTTATGAGCAGAGTAAAAGAGAAAGAAAGTAAAAACCGTTTGATTTTATTTTTAGCGTAACAAACTTTCATCTCTTCTTAAAGCATTATTGCGTGTATATATATATATATATATATATATAATATATATATATATATATATATAAATATATAAATAAAATAAATTAAATATATATATTATTATATATATATATTAATAATATATATAATTATATATATGGTAAGTTGGTAAGAAATTGTCTGAGGATAAGATTAA
>JABUQX010096302.1:0-10000 GCA_015478945.1 Trachelipus rathkii
GGTCGAGAATGAAGTTTGATCTAATACCGCGTATATATATAGGTGTTTGTATTAAAAAATTTACATATTTTAATTTTTTATTTATACAGTATACGAAAATAAGTACATAAAACAGTTTGTAAAACAATATAAATTAAAACGCAATATTGAATAAAAAATATGAATACATTTTTAACTTTTTAAGCGTTTAGGTATACGCGAATGGCGATTAAAAGTATAGCCATAACATCGATCGAAATTAAAGAATTTATTATATATGTGTATGTATATGTGTATTTAAGCGCGTTTGTGTCACAGCCGAAGAAATAGTTATACCGCGGATACCATTGTGTTTTTAGAATATCTTGTTTCAAGCGGCTGTCCTTATGAAAAAGTTTTAGACGCATGTATTATGAGGCTGTCTCGGGGGTGTCGGCGTCCGCCTTCGAATTTGCTGCTGATGCTGCCGTTTCGAACGATTTTTAGTTAGATCATTGCGGCGGTGGACCTCGTTGTTATTTTCTCGTTGCTGATGATGCGAGTTTTCTGGTAATCTTCTTTCTTTCCGTTCTCCCTCGACTGTTCTGAGACCGATAGATCTGCCAACGGAGGTCGTCGACGCTTGGTACGCCGAATTTAACGTGTTCGAAGTATTATCGATCTGGCTTTCGTACTCGAAAGAAGTGGAAGCCGTAGATAGATTATCATCTGATCCGTGGTTGTCGTCGTTGCCCTCTCTTCCTACGTCTAAACATATCTCGGAATAATCGCTGTCATAGATTTTCATCCGATCCGTGGTTGTCGTCGTTGAACTCTCTTCCTACGTCTAAACATATCTCGGAATAATCGCTGTCATTTTCCGATGGGAAAACGCGCGTAGATTGAACGTTTTCGGAAATATTTTGAAGCTGAGGAGGACGATTCGGCGGAGGAAGAGGTGGCCCAGTCGTCGTCGCCATCGCAGTCGCGGCCTGAATATTCGACAACGTCGTTACTTTCAGGGAACCACACTTATTCATATCTAAATAGTGATTTTCGATCGTATTCTTCGTTTCACGATCGGTGTACGCGCTAAGCGTCATAGCCATTTCTTCTTCTTTCTCTCTTCCTTCTATTCCGAAAAAAGGTTCCCGTATCCTTTTTCTGTCGACGGCGGCGTAAATAGCATCAGAGGAAGGGAAGGATCCGTCGGCTCGCCCGTCGAAATAAGGACGCGAAGAAGTTAAGGGAATGCTATACGTGTGTTTCATTTTCGTCTGGCTTCTGGCACTGCAGATTTTGCAAATTTCGTTTTCCGATTTACTTCTCTTTTCTAGTAATTTCGAGAACATTCGAAACAAGACGTAGGAAAGAAGTGCGTATGCGATTGCACTAACGAATAAGTTATTCGCCGCAATAACTACTAAAAAATTTACGAAATCTTTATTGAGAAAACTGTTTAATTCTCGGAGAACATTTTCCAAAGACGGGATATTTTCTGAACCGTTGAATTTATTGTATCCTCTGAAATTTTTCAAAAACGCGAAAAGGGACTCGCCGAACATGAAGCAATTTGCTAAATCTTTTGATTCATCCGTGTCGACATCAATGCACATTTTTACGCAAGATCCGATAATTTTTAATCCTACTGACGAGTCTGGCACCAATTCAGCTTTATGGTCATTTACAAATTCACAATCGTCTGTATTTTCGGGGTCACACTTTTTCAAAACCACGTGCATAACCTGTTGCATCGTTCGCGATGCGGCTACGGGATATATCTCGTAAATGATCTTATGCTGATAGAAGGTCGATATTTCATCGATATCGAATGCTTTTTTTACTTTAAGTGTTTGCTCTTCTTTCTTCATAACATTTATCGTAACGTTCGGGGAGGCGTCTTTGCATATATCGAATGTTGGTTTAGAAACTCTAATTTCCCCTCCCGTCGAGTTAATTACGGGAAGGAAAAAGTCGAACGAAACGAAGGATCGAATGCAAAGTTCATCTTTTATATTTTTATATTTCGAAGCGGTGTTCGTCAGAGAAATCGACCTAATACACGATAATAGTGAAAATACTATTAAAGAAATTCCTACTGATCTCTTCATTTTTAAGCATGAGAATAATAAACCTCGCGACCGATCTGTATTAATTAGGTCTAAGTAAAAATAAAAGAGGAGAGCTCTTTTTATACAATTTTTTTAATATTTTTAACACATTTCAATATATAATATTTAGCTTAAAATTAAAAATTTCATTTTTTAATTTTAAATATTATCAGAACGAAATTTTATCACTTGGTTTTTTACAAACCCTTTTAACAACAATTTCTCGGAGGTGTTGTTATGAAGTAAACTATAAAATGGCAATTTGGCTTTATTCTCATCCGCAAAGGCGCAGGTTTCCGCGTGCCGTCCACTAACTCAGGTTATTATATTGGTATGGATCTAGGAAAATACGAATAAACGTCCAATTTCAATCGAGTTACGTATAATGTTTCGTTATTAAAGATCATCATTAAATTGTTTTATCTTTTTATCTCTCATATCAAAATTCGAAAACTCAAAATCCTTTCTAATTTTTTTCAGGCCTATCTTCGTATTTTCTAAAAATAAATCGCGGTCGATACACTTAAAGAGTTCTTAGAGTTTTTTTTATAGCTTAGAGGAAAATAAAAGGGAAGACGCTTTTATACAAATCTTTTATTTTTGTTATTTAACACCATATTTATATAAACAACTATTATATAGCAAGATTCAAAACCAAAAGTTAAACCAATCGTTATTTATATCTACATATTTTTAATAACATTTTCTTGGATTGGGTTGTTATACAGAAAACAATTAGACGGCGATTTTCCTTCCTTCCCGCTCACGATGACGCAGATGTCTACGCACCTCCCTCTAATTCTAAGACCGTTGTATTTGGATTTAGCTAGGTCGTTGGGATTAGGTTTGTATTTGTCTCCAAATATTTTTCCGCCTTCTGGTATTTCATTCGTGTGTGAAATTTCGAAAAGGGCGCACTCTCTGCCGAAGGAAATGTTTTGTCCTGTGCGACCGCATTGGGCGTAACCCAATCCAAAACCTCTCGGATTTGGTATCCCTTCTACTCCAACATATAGCGTTTCGTTAATGAACCTCACATAATATATCTCATTCTTGCGTATTTTAACTTCAAAAAATCTCCGGCCGTTCAAAATTTTTCTGGTCTTATTTTTTGGATCGACGTATTTTCTGAAATGTAAATTCAATTTCGACGACTTTCCTTTACATTCCTTGGATATAGTTCTCGTAAAGTGGATTTTTTCTCTCGTTACGTTTATAAAAGGTAAACCGTAATCGAAAGACGGGTAGGACCTAACGCAAACTTCCTTTCTTTCAATTTCGTGTTCTAATGGGTTAGATAGCTCCAGTTCCAATTTCGATTGAACGATCAATATCGTCGTCGACAATATTAAAATGAATAGTTTCGTCATTTCTGATGAATTTTTTTTCCGGTCGTGTCTTGTTTGAACTCGGTCGAGAAATGAGAAAAAGGTCAGAAGGTTTCACTCTAATAAAGAAAATAATTGGTTGGTTTGTTATTTTTTTAATATTCAAAATAATTTATTTATTATATTTTTTTATTATTTTTTCAAGAACTTTAGTTTTTCAATTCCCTTTTCATCATAATGAAAAAAATAACTCGATTTAAAAATGGAACGGTGGTTAGGATTTTGTGAAGCGTTAGGCGAATTTTAACACAACGAGAACTTTTCAAGTCGTCGTGTTATAGAAATAAATATTATTGAGCAATAGGAGTTGTTTTTTGTCAAAAAAATAATATAAAACAGGTTACCCTTGAGGAAAATAAAAGAGGAAAGCGCATTCGTACAAATTTATTTTTATCATCCTACACCTAATTTTTATATATATATATATGCGTATAATGTCGTTTATCTTATGGTTACAAGTTCGATTTTTATTAACGTCAATTTGTTTAGCTCAATCAACACGCTCTTTAAGAACATTTTCATGGAGAGGGTTGCTATAGAGAAAACAAGAAAAAGGTGATTTTGCTTCTTTTCCGCTCGCGACGACGCAGATATCCACGCACCTCCCGGTAACTCTAAGAAAATCGAAGTCGTATCTTGTTAAGTCTCTAGGAGGATACTTGTAAAGGTCTTCGAGCTTGTAGCCGATACTATAATCGTACCAATCATAGACTTGAATTTTACGAAAACTGGTCGCTATATAGAATTTGGAGACAATACACTCATGGAGGTGGCCCATTGTACGTCCAGTGTTGCAACATTTCGTGTACGCCATTCCGAAATATATAGGATATGGTATTCCTTCTATTCCAAAATAGAGCGTTTTGTTAACGAATTTCATATAATAAATTTCACTCTCGCGTATTTCTAAATCAAACATTTTCATGCCTTTTATGAACGTCGATTGATTTTTACCGTGGTATATTTCGAAATGGAAATCCAGCATCGACGACTCCCATTTACATTCTTTAGATATAGTTTTCTTGAAATGGAGTTTTTCTGTCGTCAAATTTATAAAATGATTGCCAAAATCGAAAGACGGGTATGATCTAATGCAAACTTCTTTTCTTTCAATTTCTTTTGCGGCGTCTGAGCCAAGTTGTGTCGATTGAAGGATCAATATTGATAATATTATAATCGATACGTTCGTCATCATTTCTGCGGAATTAACTTTCCCGTTGTCGTGATAGTACTCGGGCGAGAAATGAAAAAAAAATTGGTAGGTTTTGTTTAAATAGAGAAAAAAATGGTTGGTTTGTTATATTTAAATTAATCTTCTAGGTATTAAAAAATACTTTTTTTTATACTTTTTTTAGGTTAAATAATTTTTAAAATACCGTTTTCAGGAAGAAATATAACGATTGAAATAAAATAGATTTTATTTTGTCACTGACGTTTATGACGGAACAAAACTATAGAGGTAAACCCTAGTAAAGCAGATACTTTTAACCTAATTTTTTCTGGCAATGTTGTCCTCTTTTAGTATATAATAACTATAAGTGGTTTTTGTATTAAAAAGTAGTAACCCGAATTGGTGTTGCTGAATATTTATTAGGGAAGAGTCTCATTAATAAAAGAGCACTCTGGTGGTGGTGTGCACGACGAATATCTAAAAATTTCCGCCTCCCCTTTAGGGTTTAAACTATCGCAATTTTCTGTCTCCGCGATGTGTGCGGCCCTTCTTCCTAAACCGTACACATCGATGCCGCTGTTTGACACGTTGCTATCGGCATTTGCCGAAAAATTTGTGCAAAAATGATTTCTTTTTTCTATTGGAATGTTTTCAGTTCTCTCTCCTCGAGCGAATGGACAATTGGGACTTTTGTATAAATGCTCTCTTTTCGGTGTATCTCCTTGTACCCAATGATCGATAATACACTTGCAAAATGTACACGCGCATTGGTCTTCCTTTCGTAAGTAAAAAAAACCATCTTTCGCCAGTTCTTCAGGAGAAATGAAAGATACGGGCCAATCTATAAAGGTAAATAGTCTTTCTTCTTCGAACAAAAATTCGAAGTCTGGATATATAAACGTTTTAGACCGCCGAGGTCGGCTATCATCAACTTCCATTATCGGTCGGGAAATTTATAATCTCTTCGGATTACGTTGCTGTCTAGATGACGGGTTTGCAGACACCAGTCCTCTACCACGTGCGATGCGCGGTTTATATCTCGAAAAATGAATAGGAAATTAACATTTTTTTATCTTAAATTCCGCGATATAAATTTTTTTAAATATTTTTTTAATTTATCGTTTCTAATGGATCTGTCACGCCACTCCTTCTTATTACAAATTTCTTTCGCCATTGAATGGGACATCTGTAATCTTGGTATTCACGATTGAAAAAAAATCTTATGTATCGAAAAGTAAAATTTCGACCGTACGAGAGTAGATTTTTTTCAAGAATTAATATTTTAGCCCCCCCCTTAAACTTCGTTTTTTAAAAGTAATTTATTTTTTTTAGGGGTGAATAATTAAAAATACAAAAACAAAAATAAAAAAAAAATTATAAAAAAAAAAATTAACGTTCATCAACTTTTTCAATCTTTCAGACCTTTTGAAACATAAAATAAAAAACTAGTAGATATGTACATTTTATTTAATTGAGATTCGAATATATCTGATATACGTATATTTGTTAAACAAATTTGACACTAATCGGAAAGTTTAACAGTATCTCAAAATATGGGATTGAAGAAAAAAATTTCTCCTGAGAGACTATGCAAAACATCTTAACGATTTTTGACTCTCGACGATGTTTGACTCATGCTCCATCGCCTCCATTTTTTTTAGTTCTTTCAAAAATTCATTTAACTTCGATTTGCTCAAAATAATTTCTTTAAATTTCCTAACTTTATACGCGAGTCTATTATTTTCTTCTTCAAGAGCTCGCTTAGATCTTTTCAAGCTTTCCATTTTTTCTCGTCGTTCCGCAGGCGTTAAATGAACGCTTCTCAGTAAATAGCCTCTCTTGCCATTTGCTCGTTCGTTAAGATGATCGTTAGTTCGATGCGATCCCCCTCTTGATCCTATGGTGTTTGAACTTTTAGAGGGAAGTGCATCGGGGAAAACATTCACAGATCCATTTTGAATCGGAATCGAAGTGCAATCAAAATTAAAATTTACGATGACGCCTAAAGGTTGTACGCAAGCGCTAATCTGTGCTACATCTAAACATATGGGCTTCAAACTTTTGTCTTGACCACTCCCAGGAATTCTAACGAGTGAACGTACTGGTTTTCCTATTTCAAATGACGGGGCCATTTCTATTTTAAGTTAAGAGAAGGAAGTTACCACCTAGTTGGTTTGCTAAAGAGCGGAGCTTTTATTATCGAGCTACTAAATATTATTATTTATCAATAAGAATTTATTAATATGATAAATGAATGAATGTAATCAATTACCTTCTCATTCGCCGAGGGTTCAAAGAAGATGAGTGCTTCCAAAAGAATCTAAGAAAAAAGGAAAAAAAAATATTTTTTTGAGATTTTACGAGCTAAAAATAATAAAATTTTTAAAATAGTTTCTTTTATCTTTTTTTTGACAAATTTAGTTCTTTCCAAATTTTTACGGAAAATCGATTGCTGATAATAATAAAGTTTTTAAATTTTTTTTAACAGCAGATTTTGCTTTTCTTTACTCGTAAAATGGATATATATATATAATATATATATATATATATATATATATTATATATATAATAATATATATATAGATATATATATATAATTATTCCAAATACTAATAAATAGATAAATTAAAACATACTAACTATGAAAAATATAAAAAGTTGGCCTAAAGGAATACTCCTCCAACCACTTCGCAAATCTACTAATCGGTGTTTCAACAAGAAAAAGAACAAATGCGCAAGGGTGGTTGTTTCCAAATAAAATGTCGTCACTTAATGCGCGAAGGAAAAGCACGAACAATCAAGGTGAAGACCTGAGGAGGTATCCGCACTCGACTTGGTACTGTCGATAACTGATGAAACCGAAGGCTCTCTCGCTCTTTTATACTGTTTAAACGATTATGTCAGCAAATTCCAAAGTGCGATTTTCGTGCTTAGACCTTCGAATTATATCAGTTCCAACGATAGTTAATACAATAAAAAGAACAGGCTGAACGCTTTTAAATACCATATTCTTAAGCTTAAACTATCGTTAACCCGATTATGACGTCATATAGTGTTAAGCTTAAGCTATCGTCAAACCGATTATGACGTCATATAGTGACGCTCGATCGGGAACTGAAATAAGTCGAAGGTCTAAGTGCAAATACCGAAAAATAATTTCGACTTAAGAAAATTTTGTTAGATATTTTCTTTGGGAAATTTTAGATTTTCGCACTTAGACCTTTGACTTATATCAGATCCCTTCGAAAGGTCACTATATCCGGTATAATTATAGTTTACACCCTAAAAAGCGTAGCCCGAGCACGTTAGGTTGTTTTTTTTTTCCCTCCGAAACGTCACTATATTATAGAGTCGCCTTACGGGAATCGAAAAAGCGACTGAACGCTTCCAAGTGCAATTTTGTTAAGCTTAAACTATCGTCAAACCGATTATGACGTCATATAGTGACGCTCGATCGGGAACTGATATAAGTCGAGGAAAATAATATAATATGTGAGTACTTGAATATCTATTCTTTATAGACTTTGTTTCTATAATTATAATTATTTTTTTTGGTTATCTTCGAAAAAAAGCTCGCTTAAGGAACGAAAAATTTATTTTGCACCATCTTCCGAAAAGTAAAAAGTAACGTTATTTCGTGCTTTCGCTTTGCGCGAGATTCGTATATTTACCGAAAAATAATAATTTACTATTATTTTTTTTAATTTTTTTTAATTTAGTCACCCTAAAAAATGATTTAATAAAGAAAATGGTATTTTGTGGGAGAATAAATTAAAAAAAAGAATAATTGCATTAAACAAAATTAAATAAATTAATATTTTAGGATATAAAATATAAGAATCTCGCGCGAAGCGAAAGCACGAAATAACGTTACTTTTTACTTCTCGGGAGATGGTGCAAAATAAATTTTTCGTTCCTTACGCGAGTTTTTTTTCGACGTATGTGAAATTTTAAATTTTCGCACTTAGACCTTCGACCTATCAAAAGCGGAAAGAGTAGAAAATTAATCACGTTAGTTAGCGCAGGGGTCTCTACTTCGGCGAGAATTCCCCACCATTTATCTTCATGCTCCGAACTGTTAAAAAAAATGCAGCGAAATACAACGTTACCGAAGAGCTGATAGACCACCCAGAACGTTTATTATCCACCGAAGTTTATCAACGTAATCAAAAACCGCTCCTGAAATTGGTTCAAGAATTTTGCTCGACGGAACTTAAACCAACTCCCGCGAACAATTTCAATAAACTTCTTCACGAAAAAGGAATTTTGTGATATAAAACTGGATTTTAAAATTAAAAACTTTATAAAAATAGTAAATTACAAAATTATTTTTTAGTAAATAAATTTTTTTAATAAAAGAAATAGCGCACCGAATAATTTTTCTTTATAAAGGCGAAACCTTTCGACCTTTTCTTCCATTCCTCCATCGCCTGCAATTACGACCCACCAACAATTAGTTAGTTAATTCCGCGAAAATGACGAACCTGTCGATTGTAATATTAATATTGTTCCTTCAATCAACCTTGGGCTCGGACACCGCCAAAGAAATTGAAAAGAGAGAAGTTTGCAGAAGCGCATACTCTTATTTCCAAGGTGGAGTGCTTCTCAATAATTTAACGAGAAAAAGACTCCGTTTTAAAATAAATATATCTGAGAAGTGTGGACGAAAGTCGTCGAGGAGACTGGCATTTAGTTTGAAAAAACACGAGGCTCGTCCCATATATTATATAGAAGACTTTGACTTTATGGATGTTGAAATGCGCGACAACGAAATCATTTTATATGATCTTCGATAACAAAACGCTATACGTTGGACTAGAGGGAACATTCGATCCGTATCGTTTTGGGGTGGTGTATACAGAATGTGGACAAACTGGGCGAGAAGATTGTGTCGTTTACCATATCAGCGCACCGCCGACATATATCGACAAGTTCGGACGAATGGTCACGCTTAATCATAATGACCTAGGCATACATCAATACAATTTCCTGAAAGCCTGGGGTTGTTGCGTGGACATCTGCGTCTTCGCGAGCGAAGAAGAAGCAAAATTGCTCTTTAAAACCTTTCTTAATCAACCCTCCTAAGAAACGTTATTGAAAGGTTGTGGGAGAAAATGAAGCAATGAATTGGCGTTGGAATATTATTTAATACAAATGAATCATTCACTATATATATGTATGTTTGTACGCGAACACTTGTATTTGTTATCATGATTTCATAAATAAATTTGGTAAAGCTATGGTGATAATTTATATTCGAGGAATAAAAAATATTTTTAAGCAGAGAATAAATTTTTGAGTTCAATTTAGTTTCATTTCTACCTAATCGCACCGTGAAGTATTTTTTGATGTCTTTATTTGATTCAATTACA
>JABUQX010096302.1:15000-25000 GCA_015478945.1 Trachelipus rathkii
ATATTAGAGTCTCAAAATAAGAAAATATCTTTAACCCAACGAATTCAATTTCCTTTCAGCCAATTCCAGTGATGAAAAAAACTCAGAATATAATCCATCGTTTTGCAGTCAAAACTACTCACTTCAAATTTGAAACCTTTCTTGTTTTTCGAAAGTCCTACGATATCGTCTATGATCTCGCTCGTTCCGACCTTCTCGCGTCGAAGCGTTAGGTCGTCAAAATTAAAAACGACGACGCTTCCATCATCATCACCATCTTCTTTTCCTTCTTTTATCATTCCTCTTCCGTTTCGAGATAGCCTCGTGAAAGATAATTTAAGCTTTTCCTCTTTTCGAAGTTTTCGAGCCACCAACGAAAGGGTTTGAAGATTTTTAAAAAAGGAAATCGCTGTCCGGTCGAAATCTTTCGTTCTTTCTTGAAGCCCGTTCTTCATTTTTTGAATAACGTGTTTCTCAAGCGCGGCGGTGGACGGAGGGTCTCGATGAATCTCGGAGATTATCAAATGTTTTATCTCCAACGATTTGATGAAACTTAAATTCTTGCTGCCTAGAATATAAAATTCGGCGTCGTCAAAAAATGTTAATCGGAGAATTTTCAGATTGGGAGTTATTTCTAAAATATTTTCGGTGGATTTCCTATTAGTGAGCCGTATTGTCAGATCTTTTACGTTCGAGAAATCGTTGTGGAGTTGTGGGGATGTCAAATATTTCCTGGGCTTTTCAAACATCACATTCAATCCCTCCAAATCCAGTTTTTGGACACTAGGAAAGCGAGCAGCGATACTGTTAATCTCCATCGAGCTTCGGTCGCCGGAATAATACTCTCTTTGACCACTATACTTTATTAAGTTTTCTTTAAGAATTTCCAAGTACTCTATTTTTGGTAAACAAACGTTGATAGAAACGCAAAAAACCAGGTTTGGATATTGATATTCTTCGATGATTAACGTTAGTGATTTCAAATTCGGGTATGAGCGCGCAGAGACGTAACTAACCGATGAAACCGGGTGAAATAAACGATGATGATAAAATTTCAGTGAGACCTGGTAAGGTAAATGGCCGGTTTAATTTTAATAATAAAAAAATAAAAAAATAGCAATTGTCGAGACAAAATGAACCGTCAAAATATAGAATCAAAATCTGGTTTAGATTAAGGTAAAATGAAAAGCAAATCGATTATATATATATATATATGTATTTATGCAAACTTTTTTTTCAATTAAATTTTTGAAAATTCAAATCGTTAATTTTTCCCTTAATTTTACACACTAGACAATTGCGTTGTCTCGAGGAGGAGGATTATCCGAATCCTCGTTTCTACTCTCATTGTTATCTATTTCGAAGAATTCCGAGGTTGATAGTACTTTCTTAGTAGCACGTTTATTCGTTTTTTTATTTTCATCGGTAATGGAAATTTTAATAGTCGACTCGTTACCATTACCAAAGATAAAGTTTTGAATTTCGTCTTCACCCAAGAATTTGGCAATTTTGAAACGAAGGATTTTGAAAATTGGAAAAAGGCATTCGTCGTAAGAATATAACGAAATAACATCGCGAGCGTTGTCATCTTCAACCCCATCAACTGAACAAAACTCAACGTGAATTTTTGCCCTTAAAAGGTCTTCCTTTCTGTTATTTTTTAATATCTCTTCCACAATGGCAGATCCTCGCGCGAGCGAAAGTAAAGTTCTATAAGATATATTCCCGGGTTGAACAGATATTAACATCGTGATGCGGCCCTGTTTAGTCCTATTTATTGTAGATAATGTGGCTCGAGTTCTTGGAGACAATTCTTACGCATAGGCTTGTAGAATGCTTAATATCCAACTTTATATTTATCGCGCTAGGAAAATAATAATTTAATTTATATAATTATTAGATTTATTAGTTAAATGAAAAAAATTACTAATCACTTATATATTATATATAATAATAAAACCATTTTTATTTAGAAAAATTTATTTAAATTAGCAATCTCATTATCTTAAATCAAGAACTATGAAGCGACATCTTCAGATTCTACACCTTCCAATTTGCTTATATTTTCAATCAATTGTAAGAACCCCGGCGAATAAGAAAAAGACAAATCGAACTTGATCTCAGGCTTATCGTATTTTTTCCAAGCTTTATATTTAGTTGTCACAGAAGAAACGGGAAGAAATTTCGGTGGTGACATCGACGACGTTGATGGTTGATTTAGAGAATTTTCATTCTGCGACGTATTCGACGATGATATTAGAGACAGTGCCTTTGTCGGCGGTGGAGAAGACTTACGCTTCTTTGGTAGCGGTATAACATCAGTATCTTCATATTCCAAGGAAGATACGTCATCAACTTTTCGTTTTTGTTTAGCTGAAACATTTCTTAATATTGCGTCTCTTTTTCTCTTCAGTTTTAAGGGCGTTTCTTTTGATCGGTTTAATTGTTCTTCTTTTCTATTTTTAACAAATATTTCATGAAAGGTTTTTCTCATGCGGTATTTCTTTGTCCTGTTTGACGGGATATCTAAAGTGGCGGGATCAATACCTTTATCTTCGCATTTTTTAGTTGTGTAATCTTTATAAGACACCCAATAGTAATTTCGAAATTTCCGTATATTATCTTCATTCGTAGCAATATAATGTTTTTTGAGCTCTTCGATTTTATTTTTAGAGTTTTTATTTTCTAATGGTGTTGATTCTAAAAATTCTTCAAACAATATATTGAAGGGATGATCACTTTTTGTATAGGATGTTGCTATTTTCGGTAATAGCTTGTTTTCTAACAGGTATTTAAATTTATTCAAATGAGCATAATACGTAGAGGTTTTATATTCCAATTCGTTTCTTTTAATGCCATATTCATTAAAAAGGTAAATATAAAACTTCTTATAAAATTGACCATCATTTTTATCATTTTTAGTTTCGGGCTCGTGGAAAATTTCCATATTTTCTTTGGAAAATTCGTATCGCAGGGTAAAATAAGAGAAAAATGGAAAAATATATTTATTAGGTTTCTAAAATTCGTTTTTTATAAAGTGTTATATATAGTAATGAGTAGGCGCTATTTACGGCGCTGTTTATCTGTCGGGTTACATGTATACTCTTACATGACGGTCTATACATAGATGGATACACGATGATCTATATGTCGAGAGAACTACACATCGGTAACCGTTCGTCTACATAAGTTCATCTTTCTAATAGTATATTAACATGACGGTCTACACATATTGGTGTACAGTCGGTTTAATATAATTGGATACTACAATGTTGTCTACAAACGACGGGTTTAACATGTCTTCTAAACTGTCGGATAGATATACATGTCTGTCTAGCATGTTGGGCGTCTACATGTCGGGTCCTACATGTCGGTGTCTAATATGCCGGTGTCTACATGTCGGTGTCTACATGTCGGTGTCTACATATCAGTAGTCTTCACATGTCGGTGTCTACACTCGGTGTCTACATGTCTGTCTAACAATGTCGTGTCTCCATGTCGGGTGTCTATATGGTCGGTGTAATAATAAGTCGGTGTCTACGATGTCCAGTGTCTACATACGGAGTTCTACGTGTCGGTGTCCTACACGTCGGTGTCTACATGTCTGTCTACATGTCGGTTGTCTACATGTCAGTGTCTACACGTCGGTGGTCTATATGTTCGGTGTCTACAGTCGATATCAGTTATAGCATAGAGATGTCACATGTCTGTTACACATGTCGGGTGTCTACATGTCGGTGTCTATATGTCGGTGTCTACATGTCGGTGTCTACATGTCGGTGTCTACATATCAGTGTCTACATGTCGGTGTCTAGACGTCGGTGTCTAGACGTCGGTGTCTAGACGTCGGTGTCTAGACGTCGGTGTCTAGACGTCGGTGTCTAGACGTCGGTGTCTAGACGTCGGTGTCTAGACGTCGGTGTCTAGACGTCGGTGTCTAAGACGTTGGATATGTCGGTGTCTACATG
This sequence comes from Trachelipus rathkii, assembly GCA_015478945.1. Lineage (NCBI taxonomy): Eukaryota > Metazoa > Arthropoda > Malacostraca > Isopoda > Trachelipodidae > Trachelipus > Trachelipus rathkii. Next base: position 18,948 of record JABUQX010096302.1, read on the forward strand.
TCTGTCTACATGTCGGTGTCTACATGTCGGTGTCTATATGTCGGTGTCTACATGTCTGTCTACATGTCGGTGTCTACATGTCGGTGTCTACATGTCGGTCAAACTGGAATGTTTAAAATGAAACGTTTTGTGTTTTTTTTGTTGTTTTTGACGATGATGAAAAATTACCGTAACCCGCGTCTCGGAAAACAGGGCGGTTTAATCTTAAAAGTATATAGAAGGATATAGATTATATATAAATTAGCAATCTCATTATCTTAAATCAAGAACTATGAAGCGACATCTTTTGTTTCTCGGAAGGAGGAGCGGCCTCTAATAAGAAATTCACGTAGTATGTCGAAGAACCGGAAAGGATAAATAAACTCCAGTCTCTTACCGTTTTCGAGTTAATATTAGGATGTCGACCTCCTTTTTTAGGGCACTCGATGATTTTAGGTGTGCTACCTTAGCGACAAATTCCTACGTAATTTAGGGCATTGTTCAGGAATGTTATATTAGTTTGTTCGAATGCGAAAAGACGGGCCATGCGTCGCCCAGCACAAAATCGTAATGCTTATAATATAAGGTCATCCGAGGTTCTCGAAGGTCAGAACTTTCTGACACCCCAAATTTCCAATCTTTCACAACTAAGATGAAAACAAACTCTTTTGATTTACACGATACCTAGAAATAAATGCCATTTTTGCATTCTGCAATAATATCAATCATAAACAATATAAATTTTTTAACTTTCCTCTTATTGGCATCGTAGGTCTCGATTTTCAACCGGCCTAACAATTTGCACTCGCTAATTCCAAAAAGGAAGAATAGAAGTATCCATCTCTTACCGTTTTCGAGTTTATATCGATATGCCGGATCCCAGTTTAGGGCGCTTGTTCCATTTTAAGTGCGCTACCTTAGCGAGAATTTCCAATGTAATCAAGTGCATTGTTCAGGAATGTTATATTGGTGGGTTCCAATGCGAAAAGAGTGGCCATGCGGCGGTCAGCGCAAAAATACGTAATACCTACGATCTAAAGTTGAGTTCTCGATTGTCAGAACTCTCCAACATCACCGAATTTCATATCTTTCACAATTAAGATGAAAAAAAAACTCCTTCGATTTACATGATAGCTGGAAATATTTAATTATTAAGATTTAGAAAAATTAAGTATAAAGAAAAAAATTTATATAATACGTGAGTACCTGATCATCAATTCTTTATAGACTTTGATTCCGTAATTAATTTTTTTTGGTTTCCCTTGAAAAAAAACTCGCTTAAGGAATGAAAAATATATTTTGCACCATCTCCCGAGAAGTAAAATTTAACGTTATTTCACGCTTTCGTCAAAAAAAATATTTTAATAACTGAAGAATAAAAAATGAAACAAGACAAAATATTTTATTACCATAAAACTAAAAAAGGAAACGCCAGAGTAGGGTTGATATTTTTGTCCTTTTTTTCATCGATTCGTTAAAAATAGGCAGAAAAATAACGGTAAATCACTAAGGGGTGAAGGGGGGGTTGGTATATATATAAAAAAGATTTAATGAGGTCTCGGTCTTTAAAAGGGGGCTAAAAACACGTCCACCCTAAAGAAAAGGCGCGAATTTTTAACCCTACTTTGCGACTAGAGTGCGGCGCCCGAGAAGTAGAAATCCTCAAAATTTGCTACCTTCTAGCTTACCTACGGATACAGACAGCTCAACCCACCGCGCCTAAGCGCGAGGACCGTTAACGGAATTGTTGACACCACTACCCGAGAAAAAGATTCCATAATTTTTTTTTGGCTTCCGCGAGAAAAACTCGCTTAGGGAACGAAAAATTTATTTTGCCCCTACTCTCGAGAAGTCGAAAGTAACGTTATTTAGTGCCCCGATCGTAGCAGAAGGGGGGGAAGGAACCCTTTAGATATTTTCATGTTAATTTTCAAAGTGTACTTTAGAAGGCCCGACACCCCACGGAAAGTAACAAGGGGCGTATAAACACTCTCCAGCTGCTTTTAGTTTTATGATATCCGAAGCCGCTTCGAAAAAATAATCGACGGATCGCGAAAGGCGACCGCAGTTTCGATTTATTACTTCGTTAAAACACGCTTAACCTTACTTGGCTACTCGAAATCCTAGATTCAGTAACTTTTTTTTCGGTTTCCTCGGGAAAAACTCGCTTAGGGAACGACAAATTTATTTTGTCCCATCTCCCGAGAAGTCAAAAGTAACGTTATTTCGTGCTCCGATTGGAGCGTAAGGGGAAGGAACCCTCCAAAATATATATGATTACTCACGAATAACAAAATTAGAAACGAAGATGTGTAAAAACGAAAAATGTATTCAAATATATCTTCGACTGGACAAAATGAAGCGTCGCGGCCTTAGCTTCTTTTAATAAAAAAAGGTATAAAGAAGGAATGAAAATACAATTTTTTTCAAACAATTTTTATTATTATCATGTATAAAAAATATTGATGTTTTATGCAAACAAATATGAGTGGTAAGAGAAAAACGCCACGAAAAAAGCAGTTATTATTTTGGTGGCACCGAAAAGAATCACAAATCTTTTTCAAGATAAAAACAGACAACACAAATAATAATAAAATTGATAATAACAATGAAATGCGTTAGAATCACTGTTATGGTATAATAGTATAATAAATATAATAATAATAATTAATAATAAAATAACATATAATAATAAAATAATAATAATATAATAATTAATAAAATAATAATAATAATAATAATAATAATAATAATATAAAATAATAATAATAATAATAATAATAATAATAATAATAATAATAATAATATAATAATAATAATAATAATAATAAAATATAATAATAATTATAATAATATAATGATAATAATAATAATAATAATAATAATAATAATAATAATAATAATAATAATAATAATAATAATAATAATAATAATAATAATAATAATAATAATAATTTGATATCAAGATTAGCAACCTTTCTTCTAAATCTATTGGATCCGGCACGATTTACCCTCTGACGTCATTTGTCTAGACGTCTAGACGCCCTTCTTAGGCGTCTAGACGTCTAGACGTCTAGACGTCTAGACAAATGACGTCAGAGGGTAAACCATGCCGGATCCAATAAAAATACAAGAAAAGTTGCTAATCTTTATAACAATGAAATGCGTTAGAATCACTGTTATGGTAATAATAGTAATAATAATAATAATAATAATATAATAATAATAATATAATTAATAATAAAATAAAATAATTATTAATATATAATAATAATAATAATAATAATATAATAATAATAATAATAATAATAATAATAATAATAATAATAATAATAATAATAATAATAATAATTTAATAATATAATAATAATAATAATATGATATAATAAAATAATGATAATGAATAATAAAATTAAATAATAATAAACATAATAATTTTGAATAAATCAAGGATTAGCAACCTTTCTTCTATTTCTATTGGATCCGGCACGATTTACCCTCTGACGTCATTTGTCTAGACGTCTAGACGCCCTTCTTAGGCGTCTAGACGTCTAGACGTCTAGACGTCTAGACGTCTAGACGTCTAGACAAATGACGTCAGAGGGTAAACCATGCCGGATCCAATAGAAATACAAGAAAAGTTGCTAATCCTTAAATTATCAAAAAGTATATAATATTTATCACTTGGAAACAGGAGTCAGTAAACTGTTTTATTTTTTTAGTAAAAAAACGAGTTTGCTCATAGCCGAAGATTGGCATAGCCGAAGAGTGGCATAGCCGAAGAGCGGCATAGCCGAAGAGCGGCATAGCCGAAGGGTGGCATAGCCAAAGGGTGGCATAGCCGAAGGGTGGCATAGCCGAAGGTTATTAAAATTTCTGCGACTGCATGAAACCGGGTATCGATATTTCGGCTTGAATCTTTTGATAAGCTGTCCCAAAAATCTTTCCTTGCTTTCCGCGTTCGAGAGTTTCAAATAGTTTTCGAAATTTTCGCGTCTACTTATTCGATCTACTTTACGTTTACGTTGCAAAATGGACTGCGCTGATTTTCGTTTTTCCACCGTTTTCTTTGGTTCGCGCGAACTACAGCTCTGATATCTTTAATCCTCTAATCGTTAATCCCACTATGACGTCATAGTAGTGCGCCCATTCAGGACTATAATAGAGTCGAAGGTCTAAAGTGCAAATTCCGACCAAAAAAAATTGAACGAAAATTATCGGGGAAATATTTTCTTTGTGATTTTAGAGATTTTCACACTTAGACACCTTGACTTATATCAAGTTTTCCGTTGAACATCACAATATCGAGATTGAAGATAGTTTTAACTTAGGTAACTGGTATTTGAAAGCTTTCAGCCGCTTTTGCGATTCCCGTAAGGCGACATATACTATAGTGACGTTTCGAAAGGAATCGAAAAACGATCTTAACTTGATCGGCGCAATCACCCTTTTAAAGGTATAAACTACACTTTCAACCCATATAGTGCGTGCAACGGGAGACTACATATAGAAGGGTCTAAGTGTGAAATCTAAAAAATCAAAGAGAAAATAATTTCCCAAAAAAATTTTTAAAGTCGAAATTATTTTTCGGAATTTGCACTTAGACCTTCGACTTTATATTAAGTTCAACAAACAACGAACGAAACTGGTCCAGACGACAAACAACACAAAACATACTTATAATAAGTGAAAGGTCTAAGTGGCAAAAAACTCGAAAACTTTACGTAGCCACAAGAAAAACTAAGATAACATTCGTGGATCAGCGTAGATATTGTTTCTAAAAATGGAAAAAAATTTTTTTGAATTTTTTTGGGATATTTTATTTTTTTTTCCTCGGAAATACTACGATAGCTACAAAAAAAATAATAACCCTTTTTTGGAATCAGCGTAAGAAATTTGTTTTAAAAAATGGAGAAACAATAGTTTCCCTGTAGCTATCGTAGTTTTCGAGAAAATAAAATAAATAACCAAAAAAATCTCAAAAAAAAAAATTTGGCATTTTTAGAACAATTTTTTTACGCTGATTCCACGAATGTTATTAGTTTTCTTGTAGCTATCGTAGTTTTCGAGAATTTTGCACCTAGACCTTCGACTTATATCTCTGACTGTTCGTTCGTTTGTTTGTTGAACTAATATAAGTCGAAAGTTAAGTGCAAATTCCGAAAATAATTTCGATCTTAAATCACTCGAATTCGCTACCTACCTCGTGTCACGTTGCGATCCAGACAGCTTCAAACCACCGGCGCCCAAGCGCGAGTACGTTCACGGAATTGTTTGACTCCATTCGGGCTTCTTCTCCTCCGAATATATATATACTACTACTATACTACTATATACTCACTACTACCTATACTACTAACCTACTACTACTCTTACTAATACTACTATTGCTATTAGCAAACAACTAACTACTAATAACTCTACTACTACTACTTACTACTTATACTACTACTACTACTATACTAGCATTGCTAGTATTCTCCTCCATCTCAATATGTCTCTGCTCTGGAGTCGATCATTCCCTCTCTGATACCTACTCCTCCTTTACGGTTGTGTAATCTATATATATTATATATATTATATATGATATTACCTATATTATATATATATATGATATATATATATATATATAATATATATTACTATATATATTATATATATATATATTATATAATTATATATATATATATATATATTATTATTTATATATATATATATATAATATATATATATATAGTATATATATATATATATTATATATATATATATATATATATATATATGATTATATATATATATAATATATATATATATATTTATATATATATATTATATATATATATGATATATATATATGGTGTGTCAGTTGCTCAAGGGCGGGTATTGCTCATGTTACGAAAGTAGATAAATCGTAAAATTATTTTCATGCTTTGAAATTTAATTTGGTAAAAGCCTAAAAGTATTAGAATATTACTATTACATAATGTTTTGCAATACATATTAAAAGTCTTTTGTAAAATATATATTTAGGTGAAACATTTAATGCCAGAAGACGTAGTATATCTTGTTAAACG